>VOMN01083345.1:0-12335 GCA_014899125.1 Orchestia grillus | reverse complement strand
AAAGACACAGAAACAATTATTGCCAGCTTGGTGACGGCGTTTTGCTCTGCTATGCCCCAAATCGAATGTCGGTCAATTACACTGCTTCCACGGCCTATAAACGCCCCCTGACATGAGCTCATTCTCAGTCCGGGCAGCCGCAGGAGGGACGCCTAGTGAATACAGAGTGCTATGTGAGTCGGCGGCTTGGGGCGTCAGAGGCAAAACGAGGCATCTTCGCTAAACTGAAATATTTCAGGCGCATAAGTTTCTGCTTTTGAGATACAGGCAACACGACCGTATAAAAGCTACGAATATTTTTCGGGAATATTGTGCGCTTAGTCTTTTTTTTCATTCTTCTTCGTACGGGTAGCTGTGACTAAATAAGCCTATCCATACACTGCAGGAACAAATTATACATTTTTGCAGGTTTGCATCTGTGTGTCACGCACTTGTCGAAGCACCAACACACAAATGCGTGTCATAAATGTGTTACAACACGCTTTCTTGCGCCCCGCGACAGAGTAACTCGAACGAATGAGGAGAAGATTCACGCTTCTCAATTCCCCTTTTTCCTAATTTATAAAGCGTATCATTCAGTGTCTCGATGCTTGCTACTTACGGCATCACAACTTCTTTAAGGGTAGAATATATTCCACGTGGATATTTAGAGTGTGGTGGTAAACAAAAGAGGTGCGTCTGGTGGGCTTTCTACTAAACACTAAAGGTTCTCATGTATTATTCAATTCATTTCACACTTAAAGCAGTTGTAGTACCGTAGGTGTCAAAGATAATGACTAAAGTGTAAAATTTATAAATCGAAAAAAATAGCATTACATCTTCCCTTTTTTGGTGAGTACACGTTATCAATAAATTAAGTCTATGAAGACCGTATATATCAATTTCATATTATTAACTATTGAGAGTGTAGAGTATAAGGCAATTATTCATTGTTACAGGCGGATGGTCTTAAAATAGAAAACGCGGGAATTAATTGCATTCTGAAACGATACTACGTAGCGCTTACTTATCATCCGAGCGGCGTAAGACGTCTTACATAAGCTCAGAACTTAAACTGCTTTGCGTCCGCTCCCAGCGAGAGGATGCATATGTCATGCTGCTGAAGACAAATGCCATCTTGCAGAGCTCTTCCTAATTTATGACGTCTCGTCTTGTAATAACACCGGCGAGTCGGACGTAAAATATGTCGCCAGTCTCTATGATAATCAGAACCCATTTCGAACCTCTGTGGAGAAACAGTGATCTTGCGCTCGTACTGATACGCACGATCTTCAGCTAAAAATAAAGTTCCTTGCGAGGCATGCAGTATGTACAAGATGTTTCTGTCGAAATGTAACCCTTATTTTGAAAACTAAAATAATGCAGGTGTTTTTCTTTCATTTGTTAATAGTGAAATAGCATTTCGATATGAACTCTATCGTTCAAAATAAAGATCTTGTTTTTAACATTGTCCAATTAACAGCTCTCTTCCTGTCCGCCTACTGCCCGCACTAGCCAAGGTGTTAATACTTGAAAATATGTACAGTAACCTCTAAGATGTGAGATGTTCCTTTTTTCAGTCCTGTAGCGATTCCAATCGTTATACATTAAATTTTTCACCTGATGCGTTATTTGTAGGTGACAATAAATTTTGATTTATTAAACTCTTGAAGCGATCATCCATAGCTAATATTTTTGAAAAACGATGACTCATGCGTGTCAAAACCCAAAATTTGATATTCAGAATAAGATCTATCCTTCTGGGCATAAATCTGAATACTGCGGCTGACCCTAGCAGTACGTTTGAAAAACACATTTGCAGACGTTTGGTAAAATGCGAGTACTATGGTATTTCATCGAATGTATCGATTTACATTCAATTTTCTGTTATGATCATTTAAAACGTCCAATTTTTTTATTTATATTTTCCCATTGCTGGCCTCCTAGAGCGAGAGGTGTGTTCGAGGTTCCCTCTTTGCACTTCTAAAATCGCTACATCTTCTTGTAAACAGCAATTTTGATTCGGTCATTACGGCAAAAAGTGTCTAAGCTTCCATAATTTTTTCTGTCGAATCTTTTCTTTCAGAATTTCCTCATTTCAGAATTATTTTCTACTGCTAAACAAAAGTCCCTTACTATAATCACATATTCATAAAGAACTATCATTTAATACGCTTGAGTCAGCGTCAAGCAGTCAGATGTTCTACAGTCTTTTCAACTCGAGGCTTTCGATGCATTTAAAATTAAACAATCGTTTCGAAAGGTCCGCACTTTTCAGACGTAGAATAACATTTCAACTGTGCAGTGTCAATGAGCCTTTGTCTGTTGGCTCGAGGTTGAGAAGACCAAGTGCTCTTGAATCTGTGCTGGTCTCAGTCATCCAAGGCAGGGTGCCCTCAGCTGCGCATCATTTACGTCATCTCACAAGAAAGTGCCCGTTTATTTCAATAAGGTTTTTTTTACGGGCTCGTAGAAGCTTCTGAGAGAATCTGTCCCCCGTCTGAGAAATAATCCATCACTGAACAAAGCGGAGTTTGCAGCAGCCCGGCCAATTCTGCAGATATTGCTTCATTCTTGCTAGCGCCCCACAATGGAATATCTCCCCATTAAAATGTAGCTCCTGGCATGCACGAGAAAGGCAGACAGAAAATTCCTCGAGATAACCAATTCCTACGTTCGTTTACTTGAACTAAAAGCTAAATCTTCAACGTAAATAATTCTTTTTAGAGTAAATGAAAGGTACGGAGACTTGCAATTCTAAATGAGTGAAAACGATGTTCACGAACATGGTTTTGCTTTAAGACACGTCGATTTAAAATGAACTCCTAAACGTTTATTTGTAACTGGGGTTTCTTGTGACCTTACCGGAGTTTGAAGAGAAAGAATATTTTTAGTAGAAAGCTCATGCAGTCGCAAATAGAAAAATAAGCAAAAAGGTCGTAGTTTTTCTTCCACAAGATTTTTTACGCAAAAATAATTTATTCCTGAAAAAATCCCATGGACACTGAATCAAGCAAACCGTCACTCTCCGGAAAAGGAAGAGCTCACCTATTCTTTTTCGAACTCCAGTTACTACGTTCAGCAATCGGTTTTCAAAGCTGTGACCGGAGTTTAGGTTATATGCAAGTAGAGAACAGTCATCAATCTTCGTTCGGTGCATGCAAGTTATAGACTTGTGAGAGTTGCTTAAAATCGACCAGGTGTACATTAGCCTACCTATAGACCCAACAACACGAAGAATCGCCTCCCTTATTCGTGCTCGTGGAGGTCCTACACCATATTCGTAGCAGGAGACTAATTTTTTTCACGTGGAGTTTACATGCTGCAAAGTAAGATCCAGAAACCTGAGTTCATTAAGGGAAGAGAAGTCCTAGTAAGGTCGTCTTGGTTCTTCTCGACAAAAGAGTGGCAGCAATGAAACCATGCGCTCATCTACCGGGTAAGGAATATGTTTTAGAACTAGGAAAATTTCACTTTTCCTTGTCAGGGATAATCAGAACACTATGTATAACCTTTAACGTCATTTCACCACTGTAGAAATTTTTTCTTCGATTTTGTGAGACTCTATATGATGTGACCTCCTTATGGATGCCACCTGCAGGTGCTTCATTAAAGAAGGCACCAAGGCGTGTTTATTTATCAATTTCATCTAATGCGCGGAGAAGCCCTTACTTAAGACATTGCAGATTTTGGTGTGTCTTAGAGAAAGCCCTTGTCTGAAGGGTGGACCAAATTGAGTACTTCATTGAGGTCAGATCAGGTGCGGATAGAAGCCATAATTCTTTGTTAATGGAGGAGGGAAAATTACTTTTGCACCAAGGTAGGGTGTTCATTGATGTGCGGGGATGAGCTCTGTCTTGTTGGAAGATACACTTGATGTTTTTGAAGTGTATAACAAGAATTGAATTCATCATTGTTTATAACTGATATTTTTGCGTCAATTTCGCACCTTCGGGAATCAAATGAAGAGGGTTTTCCTAAGTCTCGCAGACTGCACCCCAAACCATAACTTTTTTAGTGCCTTGACGTCTGGTAATGGCTTTCGCAGATTTGTTCATGCTCGTGGAACTTTTTGCAAGCACCCGGTCATTTCTGCAACCAAATTTTTGCTCGATAGTGAACAAGTTTTCATCACTGAAGACAATCTCACCAGTTGCGCGTCATCTCTACTGCATTTGGACGTGTTTTCGATAGATCAATTTTCTGAGCATCTAGACAGGCTAAATTAAATTTGCGTTTACAAAAAAAACATACTTTCCAATGGAGTAATACAAATACTCATGAGTTATTTAATGTTCAATGAAAACTAGGAAAAAACTTAGTTGAAAACCGAAGTCCCCTACCCGATTAATGCAAATATTAGGTCAAACCTTTAGATACGAGCCTTTGATTATACGTCTTACGTTACAATGTTCTTGCCAACGTTGAGGTAACACGTATGATTTATAAAAGTTTCGCGTTTTACCAGGCTAATTTCATCGTTTTTCCTGCGCATTTTTCGGTTGAGTTTGGTAAACGAAAAGCGTTTGAAATGTACGCCTCAAGTGCAGCAGGGCTGGCGGAGGCGGCGCCGCTGGTGAGGGCAAGCGTTGTTCTTTTAGTGGGGCCATAAAGCACCTTAGAAGGCATCTCGCAGGAGTGCTGTGAAGAACTTCAGCGGTTCTGCCGACTCGGATGACCATATCTCTTTTGGCTACAGCTGTTGTTACTCTCATAAAACTCCCTGGGCAGGAAATAATCCTGCTTAGAGTCACCGTAACTGCATTACGGAGGCCCTAACCAGGCTGACATGACATTTTTTCAACAAAAATGGCAGATGAAATGCCGCCGCAACATCGGTTTTATCACTAAGAAAAGAAGAAGGCATCTGCTAGACCAGTGGCTGGGCAGTTTTGGGATGTGCGCACATTGCCCTTCAGGGTATTTTGCCTAAAGCACTTGGCTCCGTATCACACTTACAGTTAACGAGTGCATCAACTTCTGCTGCTGAGATTCCACTGACTGTGCAGTTCTCTCTATGACAGCTCTTAATAGTTTTAGCATGTCATGGTAGTATTTTTGCCTATTTTTTCATGAGGTGAAAAAATTATGCCAAATACTTCGCTTCAATTTTGTTGAGCAGACTCTTATGATCCACGGCGTAGCGGTCATATAATATCATTGCTAGTGATTTCTGTGTTATTTCTTCAGCCGCTCTTGACCAAAAAACCTGCCTTCGAGCACAGATAATTCAGTGAAATTAAAAACAAAACTTTTATGCGAGAGCTGAGCTCCAAACTTGGTGTGCGTTTAGCATTCCTTCCAAGCATTCTTTCTCTGTTGGAGTCGAGCGCTGAGAAAACAATGAGGAGCGCCAGTGCCACAGACTTTTCTCTCATCGCAGCTGAGTCTCACCGACGCAATAATTTCCTGTCAGTCTCATTCTTTTCCCCCCGGTCCATTTCTGCTAAAACTGAAATCCAAGCTCCGGCAGCAGGGTAACTTAGAGCTTGTCTTCTCTTGCAGCTCGCCATGCAAAGAAACTTGACAGCTACTGAATGGCGTTGAGGGCTAGAGTGTAGGATTAACTTTCACAAGTGTAAATAATTAGAAGCATCTCTGGGTAAACATGCACCTGTAAGGGTCAGGCAAAACTTTGAAAACCAGATTCTAAATAATGAATATCTTGTAAAGGGGTTTTCTAAATATTTATCATTTATTGTCAAAAGACTCCTTAATATTTTTTTGGTCGCGTTAGGTAAGTAATGTCGTCTTTAAAGAAATGAACTTCAAGTTTGCTCAAAATGGGAACGCTGATTAAAATGTGTCAACCATAACCACCAAACTCAGATATGCAATTTGTTTTGATTTAACTTTACCGATCAACTGTGTAGAAGAAAGTTAAACGTTTCGAAGAGTGAGGAATCTGTACTGATGAACATTAAAGCTGACAACTACGCTCGCAACGTAGCCCATAATGTGAATGGCACGCAACCCTGGTGCAGAGATCATCCGTCAAAGCTCTGGTCCAAAGAGATGTGGTCTTCATGATCTCCGAATATCAATCTAATTAACTTTCCTGTGTTTTCCATTACGTAAATGGTCACTTGGAGTACAGTCTCGACTTTTCTACGTAAATACTCATCAAGAGTAATTCACGCTTGGAGTAGAAAACATTGAAAGCGAAGTGCACACAAGTGCTCCGAGCACACATCAATTCGTTGAAGTATTTCGGAGTGCATCTGCTGCAAACAAGAACTCCTCTTCTATCCGACATTTTTCACACAACGACAGACGAAGTTTAATAGTTGAGCCCTACAAGCGTCTAAAGCAGTTTTTCTCGACCTTTATGGCTTCCTCTGTCTATATTACTCGGACCACAATTTCATGCGTCTTTCCCCCACTTCCTGCGTAACTTTTATTGAATAAATCTCCTCGTGGAAGCAAATTGCGTCAGCGTATTCCTAGATGCGAACACGCTAACAACCCTGAAGTAATGATTCTGTGTACATGTATTAAACGTCCACGGCAGAGGTATGTATTCACTAGAGAGGTTCCTACGCCTTTTGAAAGAGTTTGGATGATTTAGAAGTTTTATTCTGACACGGCAATGTATGTAGAGACCTGTGAACTATTTTGTGCCACAGCTGCGACCCGAGGACCATCTCTACATGCTCTCAAATTTAGGTGAAATCCCTGTACACTCGAGCTGAAAACCGTTTCCATTTTCGCTTCACAACTATGACAATTTAGGCAGTGCTGAGGCCTTATTATTTGCGAAAAAAACGTTCTCGGCTCCGGCGTTACTGGAATCGAGGGAATTTTTTTGAATGGTAATCATTAATTTTTAGCAACGGAACGCATCGACAGTTATTCCTTAATTTCAATGTAAAATCATGTTCTCAGAATTGTCCATGTTCTCACAATTTCCAAAGCCACTCACAAAAAATCAATACTGAAATACACGTTAATGTAGGAGTGTTTATTAAGTAATCATGAAGTAAAGAGCGATCGTTGCTGCAGGGAATTAATCTGAAGAGGACAGGCTGGTTCGAGTCTTCCGACGCGGCACAGCGACAAAGAGTTGCGCCTCGAGGCTGGAAACAAAACCTCTGTGTAGGAAAAGCACAAAGGAAAGATGAACCTTTTGTCCTCTTGACTCCTCAGTTTTTCAATCTTCTTGCACAATGAATCATTTTTGAATCAAGCTTTTTCTTTTCCAGCAGTGCTGAAGTTATGTGACAGCTGAAACCTTTCATGAGTCAGTAGTAATGAGGCACTAGAGACCTTTTACGGGACAGTGGTAATGAGACAATAGAGACCTTAGATGAGACAGTAGTAATGAGACACTAGAGACCTTTTATGGGACAGTAGTAATGAGGTACTAGAGACCTTGGATGAGACAGTAGTTATGAGACAATTGAGACCTTTTATGGGACAGTAGTAATGAGACAGTAGAGACCTTGGATGAGACAGTAGTTATGAGACATTAGAGACCTATTTGGGACAGTAGTCATGAGATAGTAAACACGTTTTATGAGACAGTTGTAGTGAGACAGTAGAGAACTTTTAAATCGTGTACTAGTAAGGAAAATACTATACACTGCGTAATAAAAGTTTGACAATGAAAATAACAAATAAGAATAGCATTATATTAGAGCTTCAAATTTTATGAAAGTCAACACATGTTTTACAAGGCAAAAGCAACGTTGACACACTAACATTCTACCTCCCATGTGGATCGTAGGTTAAATTTACATTGGACAGAATTGTTCGACCCGAAATGGTCAAACTCACCCAATATTTGGGAGGGAAGATGTACGGGAAACGACCCTTTTTTAAGTTATACTTAAAGAACCCATCACTCTTCCGTTCAGTGTTGCAGCGGCAGCTATCGCGTAAGTAGGTACGCGGCAATGTGATGCAGTGATAAAAAAGTTCTTCGAATGTATCCTTCCTTAGTAAAATATCATTTCCTTAAAATATTGGTGTCTTGTTTCAGAGTTATTTTTACGCGTTCTAAGCTCATTTAAGTATAGTTATATTGTTGTGTAGAACCTGCAACGACATGATATGTTCACTTAGTTAGCACTTCACTTACTCTCTCTCAGTTGCATAAGTAACGAGTTGTGCGAGTAAGTTAAATATTCGTTTGAAATTCCGTGGACTTATGTTGCGTTTGTTGTGGTGCTAGGCACATTCATGTGAACCGATTAAGACTAATGACAGCCATGACACATGTTTTCGTGGCCGTTTTGTGTTTAAGGTGCGTCGCATATCTATGCGAAATTCAAATGTGCAACACGTTTTCGTTCATCGACCTTTGATTCTAGAAATATTTTCCTCGAGGGGTCCAGAAAATAAAAAAAAACAGTATACCGCTTGGAAATGCGGTACATTTATGTAATTCATCATTAATTTCGACATAAATGAGCTAAACGTATAAGTTTCCCCTGAACTTATCAAGTAGCTGCGACGCAGTAAAAGGACAACATTTGCTTTTATTGCTAGACAACCTCGGAGCGGAGAGGGCTGTGCAACATTGATTTTGACGTGCAAAACACTGTCCGCTGGAGACGTGCGGCACCCATAAGCAATTTACGAGGGAGTTCCTCGTCGCTGTCTTTTAATATTACTGCTCAGAATATACCACGACTGTTGATTGACTTGTCTGGTAGAACCTTGCCCCTCAAATTTGTAAGCTGTCATTTGGAAAACTAAATTTTTTATCATCGTTCACTCAATTTTCAAACAAAGGCGTACGCACGGGGCAGAGTTGAAATAAATCTGTCATGGGGTATTCGTTTAAATTAAGAAGATGATTTTTCACTACATTGGCATTTTTTAAGGGAGGATCCACACAGCAAGCAGAGCAAGAATTCCTGAAGAGTTCAGGTGAAATCACTCAAATTTATTCTCTATTTGTGTCGGTCTGTCAAATTATTGGTCTGTCCTTTCCTTTGTGCACTGCAGATGTTGACGGTGATGTTTGGTAGTTGCTACAACGTCCATTATTAAATAGCACTGAATATAATTTGACGCATAGTGATATTATCTGTCACACAGATGTGTAAATTTGCGACTGCCAAAAGCATTCAAATTTTACGTTTAAAAGAGCAGCTGCTAAAATCAGTGTATCGCACAAGACGGAAGAAAACGAAACACAATCATCATAATAGTGATTAAGCATTATTAAAGTAATTGTTATTTCCCATGGTACCTGATATACTTTACAAATATGTTAGCTAGTTTGTCAATTGTCCGCCGAAAGTGAGGCAGAATTACAGATCTCCCCCCCCCCCAGCTGGTGCTGTGCTCCCACCGGGAGCTCAAAATGCCACCTGAACAATCCGAGGCGCAGTTCATTTCCTGGCCCCAGAACTTCTGCTCCGTACTCCGATGGCCCGAGGAGGCGGGCTAGACTTTAGACTCGCTGGCTAACACTTCTAGAGATCTGCATAATGAGCTTGTGTTGCTCTTCCGTCTTTGGATAAAGGCATATGTGTCCGTAGCCCACTTAGATACAAGTACATATGTCCGTCGCTCACTTAGATACAAGTATATGTCCGTAGCACACCTAGAAACAGGTATGTATATATGTATATTATATATATATATGTATACCGGTAATTTTGTAATTGAAACTTGTATCGAACATCGAGAAAAAATGAGAAGTATCGGAGTTCACACGTCTTGCAATAAATTTAGGTTTACATAAAAACTAAAATTAAATAATGCGTCAGAGTTGGGTAGAAATGTTGAGCTATTTTCGAACGTACATATTCTAGTGGTAAAATCAAGACCAATATAGAAATATTCTATTTAAAAGTAGTGCATAAAACATAACTCTGACATTGCAAACACACGCGCAGTGGATTGTGATTCAAATTATTAAGTTATGTATTTAATTCTTGCCACCTATTCACGTGCGCCTAAACTCAGGTTCTTCTTTTAATACAGCGGTGTTCCCTTAATTAAAAATCTTCATCTCTGTCTATTTAGGCTCCTTCAGCAGCCCAGCGACTTACACAGGACACAGGCTCACTAGTCGTGTTCGTCCTGGGACTAGTTCATCACGTCATTCCATGTTTTATTCTATTATTATGTCAAATGTAAATTACTTGTGACAAAACACATCCCAAGTGTTCCAAATACTGCCTGATACTAAAAAAAAATTCATGTCCAAATACACGCACAGAAATTCACGGCACTGTGTTCAGAAATAATTTGTCGTAATCGAAATAGGATCCGTGGGATTTTAATTGACATTCACTTACTGAAATTGCTGAGATAATTGGTAGAGAATATTGATTTTATGAAAGTATTTGTATGCCAAAGCAGGTCTTTTCCTTAAAATGTCATAAGAGTAACTCAGCCGAGCAACAAATATTTGTATAATATCATCTGCTATCTCGAGGGTTTTTTCATCGGAAATTTCTAAGCTAAGGCGAATATATTTCGCAAATCCAAAACAGGCAAAACACTTTTCGTACTTCCATCAAGTTGCCAAACGCTTTGGTAGAAGTAGCGCGTAAAAGTTCTGATAGAATATGCTTGGAAAACCAGGTCAAATATTAAGAAAACAATTGTTCAATGAAAACTTCTCCAGAGCAAATACCGTTGCCCACTTTTCGCATGTGCGAGTGAAGGAGTGCAGTGCGGTACCCTGATGGGAAAACGACTGTTGCTAGTTCAAAGGAAATTTTAGACGCACGTTAGAAAATATCACTTCTTTTGATCATTTTCTATCGTGAAACTCAGCTCTCATAAGAACCGCAGACTGCCCAATTGTGTTTTCCTCTCAGTTAGTTACCAAAAGCATGTGGTTGTTCAAAACATCGGGAGCAAGGAAGCCATCAGGGTTCTTCAACGTAGAAAATTCAATTGGCAAACACCCACTTGTTGTGAAGCGAGCACCAGAGCTTGAGAGGGGCACGAAGGTCCATTTTAGGTAGAGATAATGGGACGCAAAGAACGACTCTGCAGATCAGCAGAGGCTCCAGCCCGTTTCTCGGCTAAATGCCTCCTAGCGGAAGCTGAGCTGCAGACACGGCCCGAGTTCTTTTGCGGGTCTTTATGAGTTTTGTCTTTTTGCCAGAAAACAAGTAATGGAATCACCCAGCACGTAGACACGGATGCTGAAAAAAGTCCTGAGGCCATGAGGTAGACACATCAACCTTCCTTTCAGTTTTTCATGTATAAAAAGGCTCGTAGAATACATCACTAACTGAGCAATTCTTTCCACCGAACGTTAGATGTTCTGTTAAATTTATAGGGATATTTAGGGCACCAAGGATCTTATTCTTGAGTGAAATTACCAGACGGGATCTTGCGTTCTGTATGAAGATATCACAGAAATTTACCATTTTGGAAATCTTCAGGTACAGGATTGCAGGCTTTAAAACAATCGAATACTTGGAAATACAAAATCGTGAGTAGTTGATGGCACCGAGCCTGCGATAATGTACATAGTCAGCATGAAAAAGAGACCTTCGAAAGGCGTCTATTGAGTCAAAAAGCAAATTTAAACCACTTACTGTAGGATTGCTTTGCACACATTAACGAAAAGGGCAAAACTTAACTTTATTTTTCAAAACAAAATTGATGTATAATTGAATCTCGTACTACTTGATACTTTCACAGAGAAAATAATCTTCTAAATAATAATTTGTTTTTAATCTTTCTCAAAACATGTGATGCACCTTCTTACCACGACCTCGCAAAAAATTCGGTTTATTTATCTGAAATAGATGCCATAATATAGCCCTCGCCATTTTTACAAGCGTTGACAAAACATCTACAACCACACATCATGTTGAATGTAATAATTCTACGGTAAATGCTTGGGAAACATTGCTATCCAGTATTAAGAACTTCGCTTGAATCACTTGTGATCGAAATCTGAAATATAACTTAGCACTTCAAGTGAAGCTCAAAATTTTATACCGATGGCTACATCACTGAACCCATGGCGGTCAAACTAAAGAATTCTTGTAAGTGGTGATGTGACATTGACATCCATTATTAGGAAGGAACGAAATTGCAACACGGAAAAAGGGGATTTATTTCCATCCATGGCAACGGCTTAGCCGTACCCGGGCCTGTGAAGTTTTTGACTGTTGACTATTCAAAGTGTGTATTATACTCTGAAGATAAGAGCGTGATTGAAGCCCACGGAATTTTTTGATGAATAGCGCCGGGTCGTCATGAGTTTGGGAGGGAATCTTAAAAACTAATGACATTAAAGCAGCTTCACTAGTTTGGCATCGTCTGAAACTAAATATAAATTGAAACTACATGTAAATTGGATTGCTTACAAGTAGGGTGGAACGCGGTATTTTGCTTTTTTGCACTGCATGCTGTGGCGGCACTGTCGG
>VOMN01083332.1:0-11198 GCA_014899125.1 Orchestia grillus | reverse complement strand
TAAAGGCATTCTCTTTATGGGGCCGTCACTAAAGGCATTTTCTTTATGGGGCCGTCACTAAAGGCACTGAAAATCAGATAGCCACCGAAGGCTCTAAGTTATTACATCGGTCAATGCATCTTTCGAGATTTAGTGTTCTAGAGGAAAATATTTAAATAGAAGACGCCAAAGTATTTTAGATCTGCGATGATAGCCCAGCATGGAAAAAATTCAGGCTGATCCATAAGCAAGAAGTCGATCATAATTCACTTATTTGCATTTACTCAAAATGTCCGCTCTACGGATACATTGCGTGACATTTAGTTACATGATCGAAATGAACATAAAACTCTAGACCTTGAGCTACAGCACAAAAATGAATAACACTGATGCATGTCAAATTTGAGCTAAAAGGACGCAATGCATTCAAACTTAATGAACAAAATAAAAACCTCATAACTAATATTAGCACTGACTGGACGGAATGCTTCATAATACCTCGGGCGAGGGATACGTATACCACTCGATAGCAACATTGCTACCTCAATATACCAATTTGCTATCCTAACGAGACGAATTTTGTTGAAGTGCGGTTAGAGGTTAGGGAGAGGAAAGTTAATTATAATTGAGGGAATAATCTAAAACATTACGAAAACACGAGTAGTTGCATAGATCATTCGGCCACCCAGAGCGAGACTGCCGCAACATTTTAAGGCAATAATCCATTGCCTTGAAGCAAAGATAGGAAAATACGCAAGCAAATAACGATAACTGTATGACATACACTACCGTTACTAGGAGAGGAAACGAAAATGAATGGTGCGAGAAACAACGGATGTTGTCTACTACTGGAAAATATCTCAAGTCGGAAAAAGTAAAATGAATAGATACTGAAAAGAACGTGAGAAGCTAATAATTTCATTACTCTGTTTCACAAATGTGGCCTTCAAAATATTCAAACCCAATCTGCAGATTTGCCTCAAACGGGCCAAAAACTTCAGTAACATTAAAACAGGCCACCAGTACTTAAAAAAGAAGAGAGTCTAATTTTATATATGCAGCGCCGACTCATGGAAAACGTTGTGACAGAACACTCCACAAGAGCTTCTTATCCACTTAAAATAAGAAATAAAACTCATGTATCACTGCGCACTAATCTTGGGCTAAATTGCTATGAGATTCATCGGAAGTCAGCAGAGATTTAGTACATTTCACCCGAGTAAAGAGACAACAGAACCTCTTCCGAAAATGGGCAATAGCAAAGGCATCAATTTTCTTCTAGTAAGCTGTGGCGAAAACTCAGGTAAGATTGAAATTTTTTGTTCATTAGATGGGAAGAGAAACGTGAAACAAGTAGGTTATCGATTTTCAAAAAAGCATTTGTACTGATAGCCAAAGTAGTCCTGTTCATTGGAAATGCTAGCGACCTTTACTTACTAAAATTTATTTTAGAGAACTGCAAATTATTCTTATAAAATAAACACATTTACACGTGATCTATTCGGCTAAGTAGATAAATCTATTATTTTTAGGGTAAAACCCTATATAAAAATAAGACGTTTCCAAAGAACACTTTTCTCGAAGGTTACATCACTCAGAACTGTACAATAACCAGAGCTACCAGCAGCAAAATTCGCTGGAAATCTAACTCATCAAATACTTCAATATTTTTGCTTAACAACTACGGCACAACGGGTTGGACGGAACGCATTGTTGTACAACTTCAATCACCATGACGCTAAGCCATCATTTTTCTATAAATTGAACGAAACGCCATTTGACGATGGAGAAACTTACTAAGATTCCAGGCATGGACTTTCCTGCGATTTTTACGTCTCATATGTATGGGTTCATGCAGAATATACTCGTCAGGTTAATTCCTTTCTCTGTAGAATAAAAATACAGTTATATATATAAAAATACAGTTAGACATGCAAAAGCAGTGCATTACTACTTGCTAACCTCTTGTTTCAGGAAGAAAATTCATTGCTACTCTATACCTTAGCGAGAATTCACAGAAAATTCCGGACCTTTGAAATCTGAGTCAGGCATCCGTGCATAAGTCACGATATGCAAATGGAGGATTGAAGAAGGCACCAACAGAGTTAATCGAGTCCATGTTAAGATATCAACCCACTACAACGTGACTCAGGTTTTTCGTTTACTAGGGAATTTGTTTTAGGTACTTTCATCGAAATCCTTGAGCCATGAAACTGGAAAAAAGGAGTTACCCTACCTTTTTTCGAAACACTCCAAAGCAGAAACTTTGAAATAAAATGTGAGCAGTTGTAGATAGAAATTCGTATTTTTCACAAGGTAAAGAATAATAACGAGCAACCAAATAGATCCCTTGGAACAGAGCGAAAAATCGTGTGGTAAACAAACGACCAATGACAACTCTGAAAACGCGAAGCTCTATTGAACAACAATGGTATTCAACAACAATGAAACCAATACACTGGCAGTTGCGCGTTTTTTTTCACGAAAAGTAAAATTGAGACCGGGACGCTCATGAGAGAACGCTATCTCCTGTAGAAAAACACATTATTTTTGAGCAACAATGCCATTGGCTGCAATCTAACTCACAGTCTAGACACAACGCTAACGTCATTCAAAACCGAGGATGGAGGGTGGGGGCTCCTAACTTACGCAAATGTCACTAGTATAGCTTAGAAGTACCAACAACCAAAGCGGCCACTGCACCAACGAATGTGACGAGCAGAGACGGTGATGTGGAGACGCCGGCGAAGTTACAGTTGTCGCTGGTGCAGTAGCACTCCTCGTAGTAAACGCCATTCAGGTCCACACCCCAGTTGCATACGTTTGTTACGCCCGTCTCTGTCACTGACGCACATCTTCTGATCACAGTTCTCCAACGACCGTCCCCTGAAATAATCAATTGCCTTAATGGTTTGAATATTCAAGAATGGAGTAAGCAGGTGAGTAAGCTCGAGTACAAAATCCAAAATTCACGTTCCTAAACAATTGCAATATTCAAGAAAGAAATACGCAGGTGTGTAGACCAAAGTAAAAACTACACTGACATTCTCCTCCACGTAAACGCGGTAGCAACCAACGTTAGAATTCATTCTAGGCAACATCGTTTAATAGAATGAGTGTTAGTTACAAAACATCAATGGTACAATGGTGTTTGATATACAAAACCATTTTCATTCTAGGGAACCCACCTCTATATAAGTACATCGAAATATTAAAAATACTGAAGCTTTTAGAGAGTGGACAGGAATTTGAATTGTTCTGATAGATATACTTCGGACAACTGTGCTCTCCAAGTTTATTTCGGACAATGTTCATTGTGTTTTAGTAGCAATTTTCAAGATGTCTCCAGCAAATGATACTTCATCTTGAGCGCTGAAAAGCTCTGCATCACGTTCATTCACCTGACGATTTGAAAAGCGTGGACGCAATGAACGAGGAATGAGATGAGCGTAAATCGATCAAACGACTTATTGACGATCTTCCAAATCAATTATAGACTTCCGCTCACACAATTTCACACGATGAACTAATAGTTACTTATTTTCATGTTAGAACCATTGGTGGCTACTTACATGAAATCCTGATATTTATTAAATAATAATAAAAAATGTGACACAAATATTGTGAGAATTATATATATATACACTGGTAGCACTTCATATATATATATATATATATATATATATANTATATGCTAACACTAATCAGTCCAACGACAATAAGAAAGGATTTCACGACAAATGAACATATTCAAACAAGTAAAAAAAAATTCCACTGGATGGTCCCCTTAATTTTGTAATTCTGTTAATATTATGGGCACAGTAATTGGTGACTTTCTCAATCGTACCCCATACATGGTAGTCCATTGTGTTCAGCTCCGAGGAATTAGGAGACAACTATTTCTGACTTTTCCCGGAGGTGTGACAAGGAGTCAAAACTGCCATGAATACAATTTCTCTCTTTAATAAGAAAGAAAAAATCTAGATTACCTCGATTTCAGCTGAATGATTCTCTTTGAACAGAATATTCTTTGCCTATGCCTGGCAAGTTTCTTAGGCCTTTTCTGAGAGCAGTTGACCTCACAAAGCTTATACGAATAGTAAATAAGGTCTTCATCGAGTGCCAGTTTGATCGTAAAGCGCAAAACATCCAATTTGGATGCCAAAACCCGCATTCCGATATCAGAGTCCTCTAACACTTGTTCTGAAGATTTCCTATTCAATCTGTTGTACAAGCACAATCAGAACGTTGTGTGCTCCTTCATACTAGCCACAGCCTTGTAGTCCCCATTTTGTGTTATCCAGTTCGTGATGGATTGTTTATACAGGTTTTATGGAGGACTGGGTGGCAAACTTAATTTATTATTTTTATGGTTGGTATGGAACATCTATACACAGGTTATTCTTTTCCAATTTTCAGGTTGCTTCCAGTCGTTCATTCTTTCTACCATCACGCACATTTATGAACTAGACTGTCACATACATTTATGAACTAGAAAAAAGCTTCTAAATGATGCACAGTATGAATAAAAATACTAGTCTCTAATCAATCTAAAAAATAAAGAATTAAATTACTGCGAAATTTATCCCAAAAACTCTGTGTACTTGTGAACAGGTAATAGTAAGCTTCAACCCGTAGATGTAAATTTAAAGTAATTATCATTCTTGTTTTTAAAAATGTACATATCAAGTATATCTACCGAAAATTGGTTTAAACAATTTTCATAGCGCGCAGATGCCGACGCCTGCCAAATGTGCCGATTAATCGGCACATCATTACATTAGGTACGTTTAAAGTTGCAAGCAGCCAAAAAGGAAAACTACTTTCCAAATGAAGAACTCACAAATGAAACTTCTGGGGCTCTGCTTGGTGACCTTGACACAGAAGGTTCCAGGAGTGACGCTCTCATCATGCAGGCAGTCCACTGGCACATGTTCCTCTTCCCTGAAGTTCTGGTAGGCACCGCATAAGTCTTTCCCTTCAGGGTCTTCATCTGTGGAGCACTGGTAGCACTTCACACTCAAGCCTGCAACAAAAGTTTTGAAACAAACTGCTGTAATACGAGTATTTTTGAACAAACAACTGCAACACAAACATCTAGAGCATGACATTTGAAAAACTGCTGCAACATGCAGCTGCAGTATGATAGCATTTTGAAACATGCAGCTGCAGTATGATAGCATTTTGAAACATGCAACTGCAATATAACATTTTAAAACATGCAGCTGCAGTATGATTGCATTTTAAAAATAAAGGCATCAGAAGCTCAAAAATTACAAGTGTAGCTTGGAAGCATGAACCATGCTGATTTAGCAATCCCTGCATCAGATTCGCAGTTATAATGTAATTTAAAAACAGTTAAAATAGAATTACAAGCGGAGGAAAAAATATCAGCAACAGCACTGTTTGTCATTATTTGTGCATTGCTATATTTAATATTAAAAACAAGACCAAGGATTGCAGAATGAATATAATTATTCTGTTTTAGTTTACCAACTAGATTGAAAATTCAGCATGCACTTAAAAAATCACAAATTGAGAATCTTACCAAAACCGCCAAACTTATATTTATTCTATTAAGGAGCACAGTGTCTATATTTCTATTATACTTTCTCTACCTTAATGATTTACTCAATCACTGAACTAAATACATAGTACAGCTCATTAATTTTATCAGACTCACAAAAACTGTACCTCAATTTCACATAAAAATACTCACATTGATGACAGCTTGCCAGGAAAAGCACCAAAACTAGAATTTTATTTTTTAAAGCCATTGTTGAAACATACAAAAAAAGTGAATTTTCAATTAAGGAACTAAATAGAACATCCACTCAATGAACTTTGGAAAATGAATTTGAAGCTAAGAAGATCTGCCAAAAACTGTTGGAAGTATTTCATTATTAGATTGGAAACACCAATACCACACATGTATACAATTGAACAAATTAGTTACAGATAAAGATACAAGTTAGACACCCATCTTGTTATTATTACACAGCTGGCACACAAACCAAATCAAAAATAATAACTTACCAATTTATTTTTAAATGAATGTGATTTTCTTTAGTGAAGTAGGTATAGGGTCTCAAATGTTTATCATTGCTTATATAGAAATCAACTATTCTTAACTAAATTATGTTGACCAAAATTCCTTCATATTGTACTTTATCAAATGAAACTTTTAATTTTCTCTACATTACATTAACTTACAATACAATATTCAGCACCCAACCTATGAACTTGCTGCATATCAGTGCAGCTTGCAGGTAATAATCTATGGAATACTAATAAGTGGAAGGGAGAGACCAACTACGCAACCAACAAAGTGTATATCATTATGAATCAAGTAGAATGATTGGTGTGTTTACATCAAGAATTATGTGCAATTCCTCAAAGTTAGTGGGTAAAATCACAAGTAATCTTGTACAGTTTTTAAGTACTTTCAATTGGGAAATACTTGTTTTCACCACTATACGCACTCTGACCAAAATGACCGGATTTACCATAGTTTATTCCTAAGATGAATGAACTTTCTCCGTGAAGCTGCACATTATATCCTTTGAAGTCAACTATTCATATACAATGTATGATCACCAAAATACCATCATATTGTATTCTATTAAATGAGATTTAGCATCCTTAATTACATTTATTTACAATATGATATTCAATATCTTATCAATAACAATGCCCCATACCAGCACCACTTCCACTAATGTTCTCTATGGGCAAGTGATGAGTATTGCAAAAAATTATACATATGTATACATAAATACATGGCAGCTATTATTAAAACAGCAGGGACTAGCATTTTACAGTTTAGCTGAAAACATATCTACCTACCTACAGTGTTGTTGACTTAAAATTTTTGGTGAAAGAATTTACTGATTGGAAATTTTTGCTAAAGAATTAGGAGTACAGGCTAGCAATTTTTGCAATTAAATTTGATGGTTCAGAAGTGCTTGCAACATTGTCAACACACTAATATGGCACTGTAAACTATGAAATACACAATACTTTCTGTTAATGTTTTGAAGGAAATATTAAAGACTCAAAAGTTTTTTGGAAAGCAAATTTGCTATTCTAGTGCACTTAAAATTGTAGGTGATGGTTATTACACCATAATAATTTTTTCCAAAAAGCTTAGGGTCCATACATTTTTACTATTTTACTTAAAAATTTAGATATCATAACTTCAAAAATATATAAATATCCCACAGTAGGAAAATTCTACAAAATATGTCAATATGTAGGTATTGCAGTTGCCCAAAGGTTTTATGCAAAAGTATGCAGTTGCCACATGGAAAAAGACCATTAAATTAGACTAGTTTAAAGCTGCCTACCAACATGAAATCTAATTCAAAGTGTAAAAGAAGGGACCATTTAGTATGGACTTCAAAAATGGTGGAACCAATGCACAGATGTGTTCCCACACAATATTCCCTGCACATAAAAAAATCCTGTTAAGAAGGAAGAGAGAGATAAGATAAAGAATAATCAGAGTAAATGGTATGATAATGGAAAGAAGCAGGGTGGGCACAAAAGATAGAAATCCTGAAGGCCTTGCTAAAGCTGAGGCAACTTAACAGTGTCCCTGTGGAAATGCTAGTATGTAAAGCATAAGATAAATGAACCTACCTAATCTAACTCTATTGCCAATAGCCTTTCCAATACCTTTTGAGAGTGGGAAAAGATGAATGATTTGCAATTTTCAGGAGAGAAAAATAACTATTTCAGTGCATCTCAAACAGAAAATGAAGATTACAACACAATGATAATTCTTCAAAAAATTTCATTGTAAAAATGCTAAACTCAGGACAAGAAATTTTTGAAGTTGAAATTTTTCCAAAAATATAAAGGTTTGTATTACAATTTTTAAATTTTATGACATTTTTTATTTATTTAAAAATTCATAAATACATCAATATTTCACAGAAAATTACAAAATATACACTAGCATTGCACTAGTCTATGAGTTTCAAGATTGAAATGTGCAGTGGCCATATATTGAAATTATAGATCAAATGCTTGATGGAAAGAAAATTTACTAATCTTGTACATTTTACAGTCAATAAAGGTTAGCATCCATTCTTCTAAAGAGGGTATCTAGTTTCATTTAAACAATGTAATAATTAGGAAAGTAATATTAACATGAAATTTTCCAAAAACATTGCTACCTATGCCTTACACTGTTTGCCTTTTTATTCAACAATTGAGAGATTATTGACACTACAATAACACACTAATGTTTTGATGAAGGTAACATGATCAACAACTTAAGAATGAATATGTGAAAACAAGATAGATTCAGTATAAAAAAAAATCTTAAAAATATATGAAATTTAAAACAACAAATTTTTATCCATGAAATAAATAGGTGGCTATGATATACCTCAATGATATTTCAACTTTTTCATTCATTTGATGATCAAAAATTCAAATAACATCCCTTACAAGAAAAGCTGGTTGTAGAAATGAAGAGCAAACCAAATTACAGGGAAAATTATCTGAATATTTGCTTCACTGCCAACCAATAATTTTATTTCAAGTAAAAACTTGTAGTACTCGAGTAAAAATAAAAATTGTACATGGGATGAATTTTGTCTACTAAAATAAATTATTTACTGGGACTAGGACTGCATTGAAGACAAAACTTTTCTCATGTTTTTCACAACAAAATGTACAGATACACATTTATATTCTTTGAATTTTTCATATGATAATTCCAATTCCAACAAAATTCAGTTTCATAATTAGACATTTGTCAGTATATATCAAAGGTGCCAGTTTCTGCAATATGGATTAATGGGTACTTCTCTCAATCTTTTATTAAAGTCATAACACCCAGAAATACTTACTAGCTAAAATAACTCCTCAATTTTAACTTTGCATAGAAGGAAATTACTAGAATAAAGTATTTCCTACTCACATGAAAAAGTTAATATCTGCAAAGAAAAATGTAATTCAAGATAAATTTTACACGATTCCTCAAAAAGTTACCCTCATAATATTTACTGTTTCTACATTTATTATTCCAAATTCAATACTAAGATGTAACTACACAAATAAATAGGCCATAGATTTTGAAAAGCCGCCTAATTTTGGGAAAAGAATCTGGACACCTGAAATTTTGGCTATAATTTTAATTTATGGTAATCCCTTGCTTCATGCAGGTAAATAAGGAACATTTGTACAATTTGTCACTAATAAAAATTACTTGTGAGCAATTCTATATCAAAACTAGTTCCTTTCAGTGAAAATATTCAGAATGGGTCTTTGATTTAACATAAATTTCTATGATTCAATTACAGTAAAACATCAAAAATAAAAGTAATATACAATACCATTTGAAAAGTGCTGCAATTTTGATAATGGTTCTTTGAAAGTTTTACACCTTTAATAGGAATATTTATTTTCAATTGATACTCACTCTTTAGCAATAATTAGGGCTTTCACTTAAAATTTAGCACCAAAATCAAGCATCAATACATTGGATTTCTCATAAAATAATTTTTTATTTAAGCTTTTACTTGAACTTAATTTTTTATTTTAAACTTTGAAAGAAATTACTCTCATGAATTTCAAGTATGAAACAAAACAATTTTCTACATACTAAGTATGAACATGAACTAAACCTTCTTCCTTAATGGCCAACAAGAAACTATGTTTAGATCACTAGATACCTATTGAAGAAAACATGAAATAGATGAGTAAGTTTTAAGTATCATCAATTCCAACTACTGGAACAATATATATAGAAGAATAATTGGAGCATTTTCTAAATTCGAACCTAAAACTGAAGTTTTTAGATGATAAACTTTGCCTTTAAACAGCCAAAAGTTATAAACCTTGACCCAATAGTAAATATCTCTGTTAATTAATGATACATAAACCGTAAAATCATACACAGAACTTTTCATTTTTGCAGAGGTGGGCAGCGCTACTTTGAAATGTAGCGCTGCCCAGCTCTGCATTTTTGTATCTATACATGAGTAGTTATGCATGACAATTTGAATAAATCATTTTCACACATAAAAAATGGAAACATTTCTTCTTACAAAAACAATAAACATAGAATATTTTAACATTAAAATTGCCAAGTACTGCATAGTAGTTTTTAGCTTACAAACACCTCTCCACTAGCAAAAAAGTAAAGTAATTAGCAAGCATTTGTTAGAATATTTGTTTTCATCTAACAATAAAGCCAGTCCTGAATTGTAGGTCAAAATTAATTTGCACAAGGAACCTTTTTTGTTATTGGAAATTCCAGTTTAGTTTATATTTGATGGATAACCAAACAGTAGCCTCTAGTTTGGCAGGACAACTGCCAGAAGTTGGAATTCAAATTTCACAAACATTGTGTGAAAAACAAAGCAGGACTACATTCAGAATGGAATTTTCAATAAAGACAAAAAATAATTAAAATAAAGCACCAAGTTTGCAAACTATTTCTGATAGCAAAAATATATTCTTTTAAATTTTAAGATAAGCAAAGTTATTTCTGTTGAAGAGAAGCAGCTGACATATAGCAGCAGCTAAATACCTGCTTTGTGCAGCTCAAATTTAGGTAGTTAATGATTTTTTAGGCTTTTACTCAAACTATAGATTTATTAAATCTAAGAAACATTATTGCATCCAATTTTCATAACTAAAAAATAGACTGAACTTACAACAAAACAATATTAGATATAAAGGAACAAACATTCCTGCAAGCAAATGTAGAACTTAAAAAACCTATAGTTTTTGTTTGCTGTTGGTTTGATATGATAGTTGATGTAATGATTTATTAAAAATATACTTCAGTACAATGCATTTATTTTATGACATGAACTACATAAAATTAACTATTGGGACATGGTAACAAACAATTTCTTAACTTACATATGAAACAGAACCATGCAAACTCTAACAATATAAATCAATTTTTGTATTTATATATTCTAATGGGAAATGTAATAATTCTTATTTTCCTACTAAGAGGAAGAACGTCCCCTGGATCTTTTTCTGAAATATGCTACTTGGGCACACTTTTAATAAGCCTAGGGCCTCATAATTTAAATTAGAATAAAGGACTATTGACCTCACTGAAAAGCAGAATTAGGGAGGGAAGGTGCATTGGTGGTTGTAGGTCATTAGTCTGCAGACTGTAGTTACCATCTCACTATGACGCAGGGTGTAATTTCAGCCCAAATAATGGTTCCCTAGAATAATGATTT
>VOMN01083331.1:0-10147 GCA_014899125.1 Orchestia grillus | reverse complement strand
CCACATCACTTCCGTTTCGACCAATTTCCCCATCATACCCAGCGTAGGACAAGCGTTACCTCTTGTACGAGTCCCCTCACGCGACGCATCTTCTTTGCACCTACTTGAAGACTTGCAGATGGGCTGTCAACTGTGATGGCCTTGCAAATACAGCTGGGTTACTTTTATTAATCACGGGCGCTGAAAGAACAGAAAAGATTCGTCACCCTTCACACAACCGCGAAAATTCATCTTCATCCTGTACATGGGAAACATCTGCTAAGCACATCAAGTTGAGATTCTACGTCTGTAAAATATACTGTCTGTTTCAGGCTGTCGACTTTGTAATAGCAGGACTCATGCTGCTGCCTCGAAGCCTTCCGACCTAATTTTGAGCTCCCTAATAATGTTCTGGCGTTTGGAAAAGTTCCGCGAGCGTCAGAATGCGTCTTCTTTGGGATGAAAGAGAAAGGAATTGGTTCGAATCAAAGCTCCATGAGTTGATTACGAGATGTTTGTGTCGCAAGAAGATGTCACGTGGCATCTCTGAAGGCTTCCGTGATGAGCAGCACGGTCAAAAATGAACTAGCCACTGTCGAGTACAGTAAAAGAAAAAGATTTCACTTCTTGCCATGTCAAAGAGGAAAGGATCTGATCGCATTTCATTAAGGAATTCTGTCTACTGTCAGCCATCATATTTTAACTCCCCACGCTCTAACTGGTGAATAACAAGAAATACTCCATTTCTGAGACCTACTACTTCTATTGTGAAGACATGATTCGATCAATAGAGTCAGACCTGCCTGTCTCCCGTTGCGTAATGGCCGAGAAATGGGACAAGTGCATGACGTCATACTCGTACTTTGGAGCAGTTTATTGAGTGCCAGATAACAACAGCATGTCGTTGACATCCAAATGGTGCTCCCACATTAACGTGATGTATGTGAACGAAACGCAAAGGCAAAACGGCGTATCACGAAAATGAATGGTTTTATGGAAATCCCTTTTGTAATAACAGAAATTTTCGCTCAATGTCCCGAACATAAAGTGCACAATAGTAATTGTGAGCCCCGTGATTGTACTCGATGTTAATATTTGTGTGGTGTTCTGTCCCTTCTTGATATTACACAACCATGTTTCCCCCGAAATGATGCGTCTGCAAGCGATGAGGTAACTAACAGTACAGATGGCAGTGATGATTCATAAATCACTCAATAATTCAGTAATTATCCATAAATCATTCATAAGTTATTTCAGTAATGATTCATAAATCTTTCAACGAGCCGCTCGTTTATTTTGGGGTTATTTAACGAAGCAGAAACTTGTACACATGTTGCTGTCGATATGAACGTATCATTTAAGGTTAACTTTTACACCTGTACGGATACCTATGTGTCAAAATGTTCGTATACGTTGTTGCCACCCCGTGTGTTGTGGATGATGTGCATATGATGTGCGAGGTGTATGTATCCAGTATTATACTTCAAAGTTCCTTAGGAGGAGCATCTAATTTAAGCACATTTTGGGCATGAACAGATGACTTGGCTTTAACGTAGGGTAATTATTTTCCTTGAGGGTATTTTGCAATGGTCATTCGAGCGTTGCCAAACGGGTGTTGGAGTGAGGATGCCCGCTCCTGGAATGAGCTCCAAATTTAGGTGAAAGTTTCATGAACGACTGAACATCCGGGGTCGACTTTCTCAATTTCAAATGCGGGCATCTTTTATCTCACCTTGCTTCCTGCTAAGCCTGTAGAGACCTCAATGTTATTCGGTGAAATGAATTTCTTCCTACTTTCTCTTTTACGAAAAGACACAGGCCAAATTATGGTGAGTTTAATACGTGATCCAGAATTCTGGGTTACGTGTGGAGACGAAGTTACAATTTCAGAGGTTTCTCGTGCTGTAGGTTTACTTTTTCAGGTAGATAGTGCATCACTTTCGCATGGGAACGGGAACCAAAGGCCAATGGGTTCCTTAGAAACCAAAATCCCGCGTTGATGAATTTACGCCTCTTTTTGCTGGAATTCAAATCGCTTTTGTGGAAAGGACTTCGTAGAAATTGATGGTATTGATCCTAATATCCTGTAAGTATCAATGATGATAATGATGTTCCTGCACCTACTTCACCTTCACCTCACCTTATCATTGCCAAATGACTGGAAGGCGTCACGATAGTGTCTGATTTCTTAGAGATTAGCTGCAGGACTTGTAACTCAGGATCGAGTGTGCCAAAGAACTTCTTTATAAATTGAAGTTTCTCTCACGGCAAGTTACGTTCAACGAACGGGATGGGCAACCTACCCTATGAAGTATACCTCGTGATGGTCAAATCTCTTCGAAAACCACGTCGTAAGAATTTGATGGTGTTAATATTAATATCTTGTAAGTATTAGCGATGATAACCGTGTACAAACGTGATGATAATATGTACGTTATCTAATATAGGTTGCATTAATCTCAGACGTTAGAGGCTGACCCTGAAGATATTCTTCTGCTGACTCGATCTATACTTCGGTCGGTTCACCCAACTTGCTTAGCGTCATACACGTGCGCACGGGATTTTGATCAATGATAATAACAACGTAAATTTATCGAGTGACTGACTACCTGAATTAATGTGCACAAGGCATGAATAATACCTTGACTCGACTGCGCTCAGACTTATGTCTAGCAAGATGACTTAGACGTCCTGTGCTAACCATTTCCTGGATGGATTGTTCACCGCACTCTTAGCAAAGGAGGAATTCAAAAATATTCATAATGACACTCAAGCGCACAAGCTTTCATCAAAACACCTGTACTCGTTTGTTGGTTGTGCTACTTTGACAATCCTGCATGTGACCGCCTGTATGTATGTGCTGCACATCCAAAATGTATTTATTTCATTAGTCGCATTTCTTGTTCGGAACTGGACGTCTGAACCGTATTTTACTTTCTCGGGTAAGTCTGCGAGACTGTACATTTTTTAGGGGGATTTTGTGCGACGTGACCTTATTTTCTGAAGTAATTCTGCGTAGCCGTACGTTATTTTATGGTATTGCTCCCAACCCGTACGTCATTTTCTAGGGTATTTCCGAGTAACCGTTCTCGATTCTTGGGGTAATTCTGCATACAGTAGTTGAATTATCGATTAACGCATAATCCATTACCGTAATGTACGGTATAATATGAAGTATTCACGAGGTTGTTGGTTGAAACGAATGAAGAGCAGAGAATAATAGTTACCGAGTTATTTGCTAGAAAAGAAAAGTTGTAATACGCGAATGGAAAAGCTTTGAACGTACATATACAAGTTTTTGAAACTAGTTAATGAAACAGTTCATGTTGCAGAAGCAACAACGAAGACTGATCAGCGGATTAGACAAACGCGAAACTAAATCTAATTAAATATGGGACAATGACCCCACGGAACTGCACAGCTAATTTCTTTCATGTCCTTCGTAAAGAACTCGGCGGCGTCTGACGCTCAGTAGAATTGACCGTCGCCTGCGCCTGTATTTATTCAGCTCAAGTCGTGTGTGTTGATGCCGATGATTGAAATTGATGGTGCGCCCGCAAATATACCATATCTGCTGTACTTTAGATCAATATGTGTGCGTAGATTTAGAGACAAGAAACGCAGCAACATATTACTCGAAGATCAGTTGGCTCATTTTTTAAGCCCATTGATAGAATCTACTTTGTGTGTTTTTTGGATACCAATGGAAACTAAGGTACTTTGTCATTTTTTGGAGAAAAGTGACTTAATTTATTTGCGAGTGCCCCTTTGTTACCGTTTTATGACCCGCCGTGCATTGATATTTGTACATTGAGAGCTTAGCATCAAAATTTTTTTTTCTCTGCACAAAGATACAAAAATGTTCTCGATACGCGAAATTGCAGCGTTAGAAAAACAGAAGGGTGTATAGCAATGTCCTCGCTGCTTCAATCATTTCGAAACAAAAGGACATTTCACCCACTAGTGCGACTTTAAAATTGTGGTGTAATTATTGAATTAACCCTGAATAGGTATCTCTTGCTGACCACTAATTGTCAGCGAGCGCCTCCAACATATGAACTATTGAACAGTGAGTACATTTGATAGGACATTTTTGTGGATGTTCTTCGTCTGAATGTGAACCTTAGCTGGCTGTGGACCGGCCGGGCCGTTGGGCGTGCACCAACCTTGTAAATATCTCCTGTAAAATATTCTTTGTTGAATGTCTAACATGAACGTAGGAAGACATGAGCAATTGAATGAACGAAAAGAAAAAGACTACCGCTTCTGTGAGTTGTCAAGTTGGCGCTTGGTGCGGCTTTTGGTTGAGAAGGTCCACAATTTTCGACAAGTTGGGCTTCACTTTTGACCTGAAAATGATGTTGTGTTTTTGGTTTGCAGAAGGTGCAATTTCTAGTCAGCTGGAGAAGTATTTTGTTTTCTCCTTGCGGATTACCTTGAACTGTTCGTATTTTCATTGTATTTCTTTTCAGTATTATAAATCCTACACAATGTGTGTGCTGTAGCCCACGTGGAATCGTGTGTCGTAGTTTTGGTATATATCATACATGCAACAAGACTCTCCGTCATCTTCAGACCGAGTATAAAGACGTAGACGTACGCGTACTAAAACCTACCTAGACTTACGAGAACTAGGACTTACTCTGACTTACGAGAACTAGGGCTTACTCTGACTTACTAAAATTAAGACTTACTCTGACGCACTAAAATTAAGATTCACTCTGACGTACAAAAATTAAGATTTACTATGACGTACTAAAATTAAGACTTAATTTACGTTCGTATATCAAGACGTACTTCGACGCACGTGCATCAAGACGCACTTTGACGTGCATGTGTTAGGACGCTTAAAATGAAGTATTTTGTAAGCATTCAGGCCTAAGATACGTTTTCAAAAAGCTGATCTGGCTCGCCGTCCCTTGAAATAAAAATAATACAGATGCTTTAATAAGTAGAGATATGAAAACTGAGACCATAACTTCTATTATAGTTCAATGCGTTCGCCCCTTTATATTTACGAATGGAAATGAGTGAGCACATTGCTATGAAGGCTTCAAGGAAATGAAATCCACTCGAGGAGCGAGTTCGACACCAGGGTCATAATTTCGCCTTCACTTTATTCGTGATTTACCTCGTCCCTTGTTTTATGGAAGTGATGTTTATGTCTGATAAATAATCTCTGCTCTGCTTTCATGGAGGAAAAATTTATGTATTGAATTACCTCCGCTCATCGTTTATGGAAGAGAAATTGATGTCTTGCATTACCCCCGCCCCTCTTCTATGGAAGGAAAATTAATATCTGTTCAATTACTTCTTTCTTCCGTGGAGGGGAAATTGATATCTGTTGAATTACTTTTTCCTTTCTTCCTTAGAAGAGAAGTTAATATCTGTTGAAGTACTTCCTATCATCTTCCATGGAATGGAAATTAATTTCTACGTATTGAATAACCTCCGCCTTTAATTTATGGGAGTGATATTTATGTCTATTGAATAGCACCCACCCCTCATTTATGGCAGTGATATTAATGTATATTGAATAATTCCTACCTTCCATATATGACGTTCGAATTTTTACCAGCACAGTTCCTGTATACACGTCACTACGTCTCCCAGAGTGTACACGTCACTACGTCTCCCAGAGTGTACACGTCACTACATCTCCCAGTCGTCCGTCACTTGTGTTCTGTCTGTCGTTCATTGACCAAACTTTCAATGATAGACACATCAATGATTTCTAGATCCAGCAACGTGTTCTAGATCCAGCAGGGTGTTCTAGATCCAGCAACGTGTTCTAGATCCAGCAGGGTGTTCTAGATCCAGCAACGTGTTCTCAAACCACGGTACGAGCCCTTGGTTGTGTTCCACTCGGAGTGTACTGCTGTGCAAGCCTAAACAGAGGTGTTCAGTATGGCTCGTTAATATGCTGAACATCATGAGTCCCTTGATATTTTCGGATATTACTTCCTTCTCACATATTTTTCATACATGTACAACTCAGTTTCAAGGTTTTCAAGCGAATTGTTTTATTGAGGGCCTAGCTACCATTTTGCATGATACTAAGAGACAGTCTCCGTTATAACTTTTTTAGTTTACATTGTAAACTTTTTCTTTGCGCAGGGGGAATTGAAGTTATAACACTAGCTTAGGAAAGTTTTTACGCGAAAGCTGTTGACTTTTTATTCTTTAAATTTTCCGTTGTTTGTTTCTTGGTTGCTAAGTACGAGTTTTCCTTTATTTTAATGTATAGTCTATGCATATTTTGAACGGTTTTATTAAGTACGACACCCCCCTTGGTAATGAATATCCTCATGGTATTATTCTCAATCCCATACGTACTACAGTGCCAATCATCAATATAAAAACCAAGTTAAAATGGTGAAATTGTTTTCTTGAACCTTCTTTGTCTCCGGACACACCAACCCGTGCAAGGTTCACCCCTAACACCGGGGGAGTTCATCCCGTACTTCAAGATGGATTTCAAATTAGCAACCTTGTCAAATTTCTATGAATCACTATGTCCCAGACTTTTTTAAATAAGGCCGGTTTTGACAGGCACCCGCTCACAAATGCGTGATGGCATAAGAAATCAACATATAATAGGGGACAAACGAGCTTCAATTGTCCTGTAGGAGTATAAGGGACAATATTTAATTCCTCTACCCTCTAAATAAACCTTAATCCATTGACGGTAGTTTTAACCAGCACCCCTCAGAATCACTTCCAGTGGTGTTAGTTCATTGAAAAATCAATAAAACGATTTCTAATATCGAAAGGTCTTTTTAGGCTTTCGGTGACCTAAATGTCGATCAAGTAAATAAAAATAACCTTTTAATTAAAACATTTTACTGGGTGGGTCTATTATAATTAAATTGTCCGAAAACCAACTAAAACTACCGAAAATCCAGACACTCTTGTTTACCTAGTAATTTCAAATAATCATAATGCAGCTTGAAACACAGAAGTCCCCCATTTCTCTCGCATCACCATTCGGTAGAATGTATAATGAAGATTTCGAAAGATGAATAGAATCTGTGTTTTATTACCAAGTACTCAAAAACTCTGTACGCACCTCAACTATTTCAAGGAAAACTGTCCGACAGAAGTGAAGAGGTTCAAAGTACGAAAAGAACTGGCGACGTTGACGTACAAGTTTCAATTTTCAACAATTTCGCAGTTGCCTTTGATGAATAAATGAATGCTCTCGAGCTGTTCACATCGTACCTCAAAAAGTAACAGAGGAAGCAACTAATACGTTACATCCACACGCCAATTAACTTTATTATTAGATTCACCAATGCTGTAAAAAGCTTCTGCCATGTTCTTTGAATACGAATTTTTGATACTTCACTGCTAGGTAGACTCGTACACGGTGTGCAGATAGGATCACAAATGAAATAAAAAAGGTGAACAATATGAAAAAATTTTCCTGTCATGAGTGCAAATTCAACAGATCGAACCGTACATTAAAAAATTGATTTTAGGATCATCTAAGGAATATCCGTAAAAAATAACCCGAAGAAAAACAAGAACACTTTCAAATGACTAAAAAAACTCTGGAAAAGTAGCAGAGAAGTAACCCGGTATAGAACCACAGATCGTAAAATTATTTTCAAAAAACACTGAGAAATAACCACGAACTTCAAAACTTTTTTGAAAAGTGTGCGTGAAAGTTTTCAATGAAGCTCCTAAATGAATTCTGCATAAACCCACAATCGAAAAATTTAGTAAGATTTCTGATATCGATACTAAAATATGAAAACATAGTCCAGTAAATCTATCAGACATGGTACTCGCTGAGGCTAAGACAACTTCTCTGGCGTTGCCCCAATGCTTCGTTTGATAATCATTACTTCTATTGATACACATTTCCCTGTCGGTGAAGCATTCTTCAACGAAGCGATTGCATAAATGTGGTAACATTAAAAGAGTAGCGAATTACAGCCCGATCAGCCTATTACCTGTACAGTTCAGGGTATTAGAGGGAGTTATGACAAATCAGCTTTCTGTCTCCCTACTCTAAATGAATCGACCCTACTCAACGGAAATCAGTGTGTGTATAGAAAAAAACACAGGTAGCCAATAACCTTTCCTCAACACCACCCAAAATATATGAAGTGATGTAGACAGAAATAATTTAACTATCTTCTTGCCCAGTGATTTCTCCAACGCATTCGGCAGCGTTTAACATGAACAGTTTTTGTAGAAGATTACGAACCTAAAGTAGATACCCTGTGGTTTGAGAACCCTTTAATAAACAGATCCCGTACTGTCTCCTTCCCAAACACAACGCCACTTTTATCAGCAATCATTTTTGGGTCCCACAATTTCGAAAATGAAAAGTGCGAGTCAGAAATATTTTAACAAACGGTCATCCAAACGAACTAATAGAATCAATTAAAGTAAAATCTAAACCAGAAAAGACCGAAGTAAGCCCGATGAGATTAGATATATTTCTGCTACCATAACTAGACAGATTGAACTAATTTGTTGTTCGGGTTACAGAAGATGAAATCGATCATTTTAAAAACATAATGTTCGATTCGGCAACGAGCCAAAAAATACTCAGTAGTCTACATTGAACAATAGAAAATAGAAATGTACCAAATCTTGTAAAATTAATGTAATGTATTAAATTAGTTGTAACAATTGCGATAACGTTTATACTGTTGAAAGCCGTAAATAAGTGTGACAGACATTATAACTGAGCATCGGAAAAACCTCGATAAAATTAACCTTATGCTCTCTTAAATAAACATTGTGAAGAAAATAACGATCAAATACGTTTAGACCCCCAAAACCTTTGACAACAGAAAATAATGTTAAATCAAGATAATTTTTAGAAGCCTTTGACTCCCGTAATAATCAAAACTCTTATAATAGGTTTATCGAATTCCCCGACACTTATTACGGGGAGTAACCACTAGTGTAAATTTGATTGATTAGGTGAGAACTTTTTACTGTCTCAAAAAAATGATACTTTTGTATCCTAGATACGCGCCACCTTCTCATCCATCACGGTTTTCAAAATCTCGTTCCCATGATGACAAGCTGTGCACGACAACTCGAAAGCTCGGGAAAATAAATAAATCCCCCAAAGAAATTCTGCAATTGTCCTTAAAGATGTAAGGGAATTTAATATTTCAAGAAATTATGTATTATTTGAAACAGTGGACGTCATGGTTATATACATAATTATATACATCTTGGTCATATTTTCCATTATTTTGAGTTGAACGGACTTACTAAAGACAAATTCATTTTTGGCCAAGCTTTCGGTTGAATAAGCTCCAACCGTCGTCATGGGCGATAAATTTTGACCGAGACCTGCCCTATATATTTATTTGTATCTATACTACAGTCTAAAACAACCGATATTAAAAAAATACTAAATATACACTCAAGCCTTTTGTCACATNCAAATGCAAGTTCAAAACCTCTAACATGCTGGCATACCAGAGTTAATTTTCGTTTCCTTCTCGTACGGTCCCTATGTTCGTTCAGATACTATTTTATAGTTCGCCCACTTTTACAGATATAACAAGAGGCACAATCTTCACACTGCATTTTATACACCACCTAAATGTCTTTTCATTTGTCTGTTCATCCTTCAATTTACTCGTATTAGATATTAGAGTATTAGCGCACTTGTGTGTCAATTCACCAAAAAGAAAGAAATAACTGGAAGAAACCTGGATTACCCCAGGCACCCCCTAAAGGCACAAAAGGAGCGTGGCAAAATCCCTTTACAAGAGAGCGATGACTCTGTGCAACGACTTCCACCCGTAAGAAGAGACAGAAACGGCTGATAAAATTCTAAAGTCTAACAGCCTCCCCGACTGGGAGGCTAACCCACTGCGTTTCTCTCTTCAAGAGCACAGACGAACTCCAGACACTCCCAGCTCAGAGCGAGTCATCTCCGCGTACCTTACATGCATCTAAGGTTGTTAAAAAAATATAACTTATCCTCAAACCATTTAACATCAAATTGATATCGTAAGTTAAATTTTGGTATGAAATACCGTAGACTTACGATGAGTATGTCACGGTTGGCACTTTTATATCTGTAATATTGACACACGAGTCAGAGTAGTTCGTCATAATACGTTTTTAATGTAATACAAGCGTATGGCATACGTACGTGTGCTAAAGACGTATCGTAGTTATCAGT
>VOMN01083330.1:0-62967 GCA_014899125.1 Orchestia grillus | reverse complement strand
ACCCTGTGAAGCTTATGCAACATAAGATTGCTAGTTTGGAATTGTGGTGAGCTCTGTTCTGTAGTGAGATGTTCAAGTCAGGGATTAGAAAGTTTGATGGAATCAGGAAGAAACTATAAGAAATTTATTACCTGCCGGGTGTGCCATGAAAATTTACCCAACGAATTTCATCACTTCGAATTTCATCGAAAGGATTCATTGAGGGATCTGCTCGAAGTTCAGTCCAGTGGATTTATTCAATCTCTCTCCCCGTCTTGCTTCCACTCCTTCCTCACACAGAGATGGAAAAATGTTGGTATCGTTGGCCCAAAAGTAATGTACCCTTTCCTGAAATTGTGTCCTAAACATTTGTTAACGTATCAGTGATACAGTTATCAGTGAGGGTATCTTACTTTTGGGCCAGCCTGTATGAGCAATGAATTATGTATTCTACGTATAGGATTCTACATTGTCTGAACGATCCTTTCCGTTGAATTAGACTCTTATCAGAGCTCATTGACACAAATGGTCAATTCTTCTCAGTCAACACTGCTCTCGATTTCCGTCCTTGAATTAAAATGTGATAAAAGTCGAATCCAAGATCGACCTCAGATACAGCATCCTTTTGTGTGACGCTCGTCCGGCAATGAGGGCTAGACGCAGAGCACAATTCAGAGCTCACGGTACCAGCAGCTGAGGCGTTCAGGCATTATTTTCCGTCACGTTGTGGCCTAACGTGATGCGTGTGTGCGTGCGTGTGTTCGCTGTTGCTGACGGTGATGCAGGGCCGCTACCGACGTGTGTAGGTAGGCTGGTGGTGGTGAGCCTAGTGATGGAAACTGGGTGACGGTGATCGCGGCCACCTATGTCTCAAGTTGGCGAGGTGGTCGAACTCAGTGCGGCTCGGACAGTCGTGTGATAAGGATGCGCGCAGCTCTCTTCCGACAACTGATGACAGGAGCTTCTTCAAGAATTCGTGGCGTATCAGGGAGTGACTCACCTTATTAATATAATTTCTGCGTGCGCTTTTAAAGCATTTAGGAAGTGAAAAACAATTTTTGAATTAAGAACTTGGAGTGGTGAAAACTTTGCGTCGTTGAACTGTTTGTGGAATGAAGTCGGAAAAATTGAATCTACATTGTGAAGGTTTGTGGCGTCGAGCACCCAAGTACTGCAAGGAAGCCTAACGCAGGGAATAATTTTCACTCGCAAATGATACTTTATCTTCGAGTCAGAGTCGAGACGTAGGTTTATTTCGCTCTCGATATCCTCACGCCTTTTTTTACAAATGTCGGTATTTTCTTTTCTTTGCCTAACTCATTAGGGAGCTTTGAGTGGCACAGACTTTTGCCAAGTAAGACGTAGCTATTTTAAAGGTAATTTGCAACTTATGGGTTTAAACTCACTCAAATTCGCGTAAGACCCGCGCTCTAGTTTACTCAACCATGCTTATATTAATTGGAACATTCATTTTAATACTCAAACGCCAAAAATATTGAAAAAGGTTTGTTTTACAAATGCAGGCCTAAATATGTACGTGCCGGTCTTAATGTGTTAGATCTGCCGCTACAGATATTCTGCAGTGCCAAATGTGCACGTCCTTGTGGAAATATTTCATTTCCATAGTTGAGTTTTTGCGACTGTGCTGTTTCTCTTCACTAGATTTGTCATAGTGTACTCATGCAGACTCGTTGAGTGGGACGAAATAGTGGGAGATATAGAGCAAAATTACCTAGTGAGGTCATGCTGTAGTAGTGCTGGGGTGGTGCTGAGGTGGGGCTGAGGCAGTGCTGAGGCAGTGGCTACTGAGAGCGAATGCACTGCACCGGTAAGTTCAACTTGAATTCCAGCTCTAAATCTTGCGCGGAGCCTAGAGGAACGGTGAACCCTTTTGAACCTGCACAGATAAATTAAATTCATTATGCCAATTCAACCTTTTCAACTGAGTGACTTGAGTAACACTTGCCTTTCCTGTAAAATTTTCACGCGTAATCATTTCAGCCGTAATCAAACACGGGGCCAATGCAAGGTAGGCTGTTCACACCACTGACTGCCCAATATCTAAAGCTATTCCTTGGCGAGCTTCTGAAGAAAATTTAGAAAACAACAGGAATATGAAGTAAGGGTTTGTATCAGTCAGTGATAATTTGGAACTTGATTGTACCCATGATGATAAGCGAAGTGATAAGATCTATTCGTATAACTTTTGTTCACCTTTTGTGTTGTGCAGTCTAGAATATCAAAATTGGAGAGAGTTCCTGCATTCCTATATAACGATCGAATTATACCTATATAATAATAATAGCGATAAAATTATTCCCTATGTAAGTGTGATGTGAGTCAAACGAAATGCTGAGGAATAAAGAAATTTTCAGGAGATTTCACGAGTCTCGCACCCTCTACCCAAAAATTTATTTCGTGTACAAACATTGCGACAAGATAACAGGATAACATTGTGACAGTATAACAGGATAACATTGCAGTGGGTCTACAGCACTGTATGTTACAGTACGAAGCAAAAGTCATCGACGTTTTAGAACGTCAAAAGATACTTAAATACTGAGACTAAAATCCGTAGAGTTTTGCCCAGTTCTTATTGATCAGATTTTTCATCATTATGTTTTGAGCATTTATGTAGCTACATCCACTGGCAGAGCTTATCCCTAAGTGCGTAGCGATCTCCCTCGACTCCTTTGTGATGTTGGCTCATGAATATTTCGCTGATGGACGAATTACTTCCTGTCAATGAGGTAACCATTGGTAGTCGTCAAGCTAGGAAAATGAGACCCATACGTATATTTTATTCATATGATGTGTTGTTCATGCATTAGGATTTTTTGATCTCCTGCACATGTATTGCAATTAGTTATTTCTCGGCTTTATGTCTTGCATGATCTTGGGACCCAGAAGAAAAATTATTCCTGACTAACTTGAGATTCTTAGTTGGTAAATATTCCTTATTCAGCATATTTAAATTGAAATAGAAATCTTTGGTGTACGGGAAGGAATATTTTTCTGTTTATTTTTGAAGACTAGAGGAATATTTGGTGCTTAATTTCTTGCCAGTTTGGTCAATTACGGCAGCGGGATCATTTTTACTGAGGCGTCTGAGCGACTAACACAATGTACCACCTCTTTCCACATCAAACGACTCGAGACTAACATTAAGTTTCGGATCGTTCAGTATGTAAATATTCTGTGTCAAAAATACATGGAAACTCTGTTAAAAACAATATTCGTAAAATGTGCGTGAAGAAAGCAGTAGTCCGACCACCGGTCCGTCGCTGGTGAGGCCGTCGTCGCTCTATCGATCGTACTGTTTCTGACGCTCTTCTGGCTCCGCGGCACCGTTATGTAAAGCGGCGCTTTTCTGGCTCTGCATCACCGCTATGTATAGTAGCACTCTTCTACTTCTGCCTTCTCGCTTTGTAAAGTGGCACTCTTGCTCTTCACCGCTGCTATACAAAGCAGCGCTCTTTTGGCGCTGCGTCACCACTATGTAAAGCGGCTTTCTTCTGGCTCCGCGGCGGTGCTATGTTAAGCAGCAGCGCTGGCTGCGCTCGCATGGAGTCCTGCTGTTTTGCATGTTTATTTTGGTAGACGTCATTCCGGTCTGAGAGAAGTTCATTCTTTTCTCACCAGCATCGGGACGACCTCCTTCACACGTGGGGCGTGTTGTTAAGCTGCGGTAGAAATCGCATGCAGCACACAGTGTGTCAGTAGAGTTCATCACATGTTCTTATTGAATTAATGGTAGCTAATCCTTAAGCCTAACAACCCCAAAAGCTGAATTTAAACACTTAAAACTAAAAATCTGAACGAAACGTTTAATATAAAGCTCTACTTTAAATTCGGTGCACGGAATTTCAAAATACTTTGAAGAAAGTAATTTTATATTACAGCTGATAACATGGCAGGGAGAAACCCTAGCAACGAACGTCCATATCAACAAACATTCACCCCTCGTTTCCTCATTAAGAAGACACAGCCCTGTTTTCAAAACGAGCTGAAGAAATCTCACCCGAAACATTCACACCTCGTTTTCTCATTAAGGGAACACGGCCCTGTTTTCAAAACGAGCTGAGGTTATCTTGCCCGAAATGTCAATGTCTAACAGCACTCACTTGTTTTCTGTGCAGGTTTCAAATCCTTCCAAAAATTGGCGGTACAAAGTCCGGCGAGATCTCAAAAGCAGACAAGCCGTTCGCGTCCGCAGCGCACGATGCAAGCACTCGCTAAGCCCCCGCGCTGCGCTCCCTCGATTTCACTGCCGGTTGATCGTTTATAAATGGAACACATGAACAGAAACCTGCCCATTTTACTCAAGTGCATTTTTGCTAAGCTCTGCTTTTCCGTCATGGGTTTCGGAGACTGAAGCTTACTGCTCTGCTGCTCATTTACGACTCTTTCGTGGGCTACCCTTGCTCGGTTCCGTCGAGCGAGCACCAGATTTCATTTGTTGTGTCTAATTTTGTCCGTGCCTGGAGCTCACCTTCCAAAAACTTGTTCAGAAAACGCAGATCCAAGTAGCAAAAGAATATATTTCGTATGAGGAATTGACTTTTCGGATATTATCCGCTTCAATAATTACGTATGGTAAGAAAAGTATTTGCATTTTTCAACGTTAAAAAGTGCTGTGAACTCCGAAGTGAGAAAAGAAATTCAGTGCTTTAAACTGCAGATAAATCTTAGTGTCTGATAACGAGGAAAATTTATCCTCTCGTTTATGAACAAACCAACACCTGCAGCCAAAGTCACGACTTACTACAGAGCCTTGAAACTTCAACGCCCGTAAACTGCAACAGAAGAAGAAGAACCTGATTGTCTCTCCAATCCATCCTTCTGCTGGCGGTGATGGTTCTGGGCGACCATAGAACCAGCAATGGCAGCTCTTGTACTCAAGGTAAGAATATTGCACTGACGGTGAAGCTTATATACCCGAGGAAAGGAGGCTTTAGTAAACATGATGTTGTCTGCTCTTGTACACGTGAGGAATTCTTGTACTCAAGGTACGACCCTTTTACAAATGATGTACTGCTTGTACTCATGGTAAGTCCTTTCCACGCATGATTTGGTTTTTGTACTTATGATGCAATGCTCGTACTCAGGGTAAGATGAGAGTAATCATTGCAAGTTTCTAGAAGTCAAGTTACAATCCTCACAATTGACGGAGACTCAATGTTCAATTCGCACTCTACCTCAAGAGGGAGTGGGGACGAAAAAGAGCAATATGCATTTTAGGTGCATTTAGGCACCACCAGTCCCTTGCAGTAGCTGTGTATGAGTCTTTGTTTTAGGCTACAAATTCCTTGATCGACCATAGTGCAATGTAGTAAGCCAAATCAGATGTTGACATCGATATTTCTTAGCTAGATGACAGCAAACGCCAGCGCTCGACACACATATCGCTGCAACAGCACGCTGCCGTACCCCGAGTGGCAAATGTTATCGGTAGGACGAGAAAAACGTTGTGAAATTAATACTCCTTTCTAAAATTCATTATTAGGTCTCTCTGTTGTCCACATTATGACTTGGAGCTAAAACGTGATGCAAATTTGTTTCCGTTTTGCTGGAAAACTTCGAATACGTCAAAATAAACTTGAGGAAATATAAAAATATTATTTTCTATAATGGTTTAGTAAATAAAATATCTTCTTAGTTATCGAATAATGAGAAAGTTACTAGGAACTCAGCATGTAAAATAAGGACGCTGAAACTACCAATGTTTTTGTCTTTATTTTGGCAAAGACTGTCTTGAGTTGAAGGCAAACATCAAACAGAGGAATTTATACGAAAATGCGCGAAAAGACGCACCATCTGAAAACAAAAGATCAAAATGCTTATTGTTCTATGGAGATTAATCCAAAAACACAATTACAAGAGCTCAGGTCTTTGAAGATCGCATCTTGTACGAGAAACGCATTAATAAATATTTAGCTCAATGCTAATGCAGTCAATGCAGAATTATAATTCATGACCCTTACACGACGCAAGCGTTCATATCGTTCCCCTCTGTTTCATACCCCACTCAATTGTAATCTGTTATTTCGTACTCCACTCAATTGTGATCTGTTATTTCGTAAACCACTCAATTGTGATCTGTTATTTCGTACCCCACTCAATTGTGATCTGTTATTTCGTACCCCATTCAATTGTGATTTGGTAGGGACATTTTGACGTTGCTCAGAATTACTCAACTGCACCTTCGAGACACTGAGGCTGACGGCAGACGTTTATTAGGCGAAGTTATTTGAATTTAGTTAATAATGAACAATCCATTCTCATAATTATCTCATACTGTTTGAAAGAGTTACTTCATTTTATATGCAATTGATATAATGAACTAAGCTATCCAAAATGAACTTAAAAACTTATTTTAGTGTGAGAGGAACTTATTTAGGAAATTAGTTCACCCTACTCAATAACTAACAATTAGTGAGCTACTCTTCACTTGATAACTACTCTGCTCAAGCTTCCATAGTTGCTGGAGCTTTGGAGAGTAGTTGATTTGAGTCCTTCAGGGTGAAAATTGAGATGCTTTGTGTGCAACGCTTAAGACAGTTTTCTATCATTTGTGAGGTTACAGGAACAGTCTCAAAAATCAAAGCTAGTTTTTGGTCAACATTCACTGTTGTGACGTCTAAGGATTGCAAATGAATTAAGCGACGTACGGATTAAAGCACAGATTCGAGTAGACACAAGCTTGTACTTGTGGTATTAGGAGAATCAACTCACTCACTCATTTATTTGTGTTTCCAAATGCAAGACGTCGCGGAACGCCTTCTAGAAATTCTATTATAAAATCATTCGTTACGTACTTTCAATGTTCTTTATGTTCATTACTACTGCACAATTCTATCGCTTTCCTTCCGCTTGAGGAGACTCCTTGTTTAAGAGGCTAAAACTATGGTAGCGAGGAATGAAAACAATCGTTAAATTTTGCGAGCTGTTAACGGAAGTTGTTTTCAGGTTGCAATGAACCACCGCAGGAGCGACGAACCTTATTTGCATTGACGCACGGACTGAGCGTTGGGCAATGTGGTCGCCATCACTATTTACGAGGGCCAAAACATTGTGCTCGGTTGAAAATAGTCAACAGCTCTAACGAACAAGAAATTTGAACGCTACTTTTGCGATAAGGTATACGAAGTATTTTCGAAATAAGATACAATACTTATCTCACTTGTAAAAGGTTCATGCTCGTAAGAAACTCTATGACCCACTAACGCTGAAGATTTCTTGCCATTGTTTTGGCGCGGCTGTCAGTGGAGAGCAACGTAGGACCTCAAGACGTGCTGTGCTGCCGGACTCAGCAAGTCTTTGTGAAGGGGCTTTTTTTGCTAGAAAACATACGTTCAAGAGAGAGTGTTTGCGTAAGCGAGCGACGTCATAAAATTTTTCACAAGACTATCTGAGCGCAGTATCATCGGCTTTAGCAGTATTTCACGGATAGATTGTCCCTCTGTGACGATATGAGAGCAACTACAAAATCTTGCGATATCAAGTTGTATAGATTTGGAATTTTTCACTGTTGCACCAAGTGATGATGCTGACTATTAGAGTCATCAGCAGATTACCCTTCGCACTATCCAAAGTTCATTTCTTCTTCTAACTCTATAAAAGTCACAGTCATGAGCCCACTTTTCTTCTCGTGACCGAATTTCAGAAATATTTTAATAACACGTCACGAGTTCCAGTATATTTTCGTGAAAGGATGGCAACATGCTTCCAAAACTTTTTATGAGAAAACTCGTTTTTTTCAGAATAGTCTAGGCATTTACGTTCATGGTAAATTTATCATCAAAGCGAAATATTAAACTATCGAAGTTGAAATTTATGCCTACATTGAACGTTATTCCATGATATCGCGCCTGTTGTTGATTTCAAGATTTATTTTCTACGTGCAGAAATCACTTCCGAGAAGCCCCTTATTTTCTTATTGCTTTCGGTTTTGTGACTGCTGCGGACCAGTAGAAACCTCCCAAACGTTGCATGGAAATGGGAAAGATACAGTAACGTAAAAATCAGGGTACCCGCTTGTAAAATAATCATCTAAAAATTATGTATCATGGTCAAAAATGGTCCCATTCGAAGGGTTTTTAAATTTCCTTTACCAAAAAAAGAACTTAAAAAATTATGAAAAATGTAATCCTCCAGCTTTAATAATTATCTTGATGATGTTTTTGTGATGAAAATCTAATTATTAAAGTTTAAATACATATGCTGCAACATTTTGAATCTACGTAATCCATATCAGAACGTTCCAATGATATTTATCTTTCGATGATAACTGATATTCTTCGGCAAAACATATACGCATTCGTTCTTCGAGATAAAAGGAACTCTGCTCAATTTGCAGGAATTTTAAATTCGTAATATACGAAAATTTCAACAAAAATACATACATACCCCAACGCACAGTGCAGAGTGGAATAAGAGCGTCTTGTTGCACAGTGCATGAGCTGACTCCGTCAGCTCATGCACTGTGTGTTCGGCTGGTGGTGCTCGCGGGCTGTTCCTGTACCCGACGGGTGGTGCACCAGAATACGCATCGGAGTGGGATGCACATTTCTAGGGTTGTTTTAGACAACGGGGAAAATATATCAGTAGGAGCTACGGTCGTCGTTGTAGGTATCAATGGTGTTATTTCAGAGAGAATGACTGTATAATACTTGTGAATAAGAGAATTTTACGAATATTGGGGCCCTATAAGTCCTTTCAAAAGATATTCTGTTTCCACTACCTACTGGTCAGTTTCTTGTGTGTTGCACGAGCAGTAGAGGAAATTGGTGGCAAAGAAGTGTAAATTTTATTTAATTTGCAAGGAAACACCGTGAGTTTTCATAGTAAAAGAACAGCAAAGATATTTCAAAGGCTGAATATTGCGTTCTCCTGAAAGTCTAATGGAGGAGTTGACGTGAGGTAGATAAATAAAAGACTATTATGAAAGTAACAGATTGGGCTACAATTTATACACGTGATTGGATATTATCTTCAACACGTGTGGGGGATGATATCTGTGGGTCCAGCCGTACTGGATGATACCTGGTAAACTAATTGGAGATATCGTCTCTACCGTCCATTAGTAAATGAGTACGACCTCAACATCTGTACTAATGAGTGCGTATGATAGTGTGACAGTGTGCTCCTAGTCTTTACCTTTACCGCCATAGGTTGCAGCCCAGAAAACCATGTCATTTGAGGCTCAGATAATCTCAGCGAGCGAACTGAGAACATGTCGGCAGAATCGGCACTCGCAATTCAAAACCTTGAATTCCCATACTTTCGTTATCACTGTTGTTTTCTGCAGTTTTGTTATGTGATGTTGTAGGACCATAATTTTGATAACTCGGCAATAAATGGGGGAGAAGTCGAAGTTCGTTGCGAAACCTGGTGAAAGTCTCACAATAATATAGATTTATTTTCACTGGACCAATGATCGAAAGCCCTCCGCGGGAGGGAGCTGCTTGGTCACCCGCAAGAGCTGCTGGCCAGGCTGTGAGGCTTGGAGGTGTCGCCCTGGGGGCAGCTGAGAGGGTTCCGAGGTAAACATCGCCATGCCTGTTCACAAATGCGAACTGTTCGCCGATAAATTTTTGAGGAATTTCCTTAATTTGTCGAATTAAAGATAATAAAATCCATCATTCCCTTGTTTGGAGAGCGATTCGTAAGAGACACCTTCACAAATTTACCTACGTAATTAAACGGCTCTAGGGTGCAACAGTAGAGCCTACGCCTAGTTAAAAAGCTCTAGGGTATAGTGATGGTACTTACGCCTAATTAAAAAGCTTTACGATACAACAGTAGCATTGACGAACGTCTTGAAATATAAACAATGGTGGCTATATTCTGCTCATTTCCGGATACACATCATTTTGAAGCACAACTATCTACCAGTGCGAGGCTCTCTATTCAGAAGCCGGACGTTCAAGGAAGAAAATACATGACGGAACAGCTTCTGACCATCACTCTCTATTTCTGACCCGCACGCAATATTTCTTTAATTTTAGCACTCAACACTCGCTACCAGATCACGCGACTCGGTTGTCGCCAAATTATCATTGTGCTTTGCAGTTGAGAATTTGCAGTTCATCACAGAAAATCAGTGGTTGTAGACCTCCAAAGAGCTAGTGATTTTTTAACTTTCCAAGTAACATATCACATCTGAGAGGAATCATTTTCTACCATAAATTCAATATGTACTGGTATTTTTGTCTTTGAACTACAAGTCGAGTTGCTGGCTGGGTGGGACAGCATGAGAGAGCATCTCAGCAGGACAGTGATATGATACGATGATGTCAATATCATAGTGCTTTATTGATACAGCATGTAACATGAAATGATGTCTCAAATAGATGTTATAAAGTAGAGATTTGACCTTCATATTTAAAAGCCAGTGACATGAGTAGCATGTGCCTGAGTTTTAGACGCAACCAAATCGCATGAGTGGTTCGTCCCATCATTATGAAGGGATCAAGACGCTTCAGAAAACAACGAAAAAATTATATGGTCAAGTTGTTTGGGTGATTTATGATATATAAATGAGGTTTGAGCGATGTATGGTACAATTATATATGAATGAGGGTTGAGTGATACTTAATATGATATATTCCTGAGATTTAGATGATAGTTATACATTTGCGGCAGAGCCGGTTTCAACGACGGATCTTAAGAATTAATGAAGAGTTTATAGAAAAGGCTCCAACACTTCACTATGCCACCTGACAATTAGGCCTGCATCTTGTTTTGTATAAACTTGATACTGAAATGTTCACTTTAGGACAAATTTAAATTTAAATTCGGAAAAAAGGCATTCCTAACATCGATATTTCAATTCATGTTGACAGTACACAAGAAAGCACAATCTATGCGTTTACTTTTGTTAAACGGGATTTATAGGCTATGACATGACAAAACATGATAGTTGTCATATTTATAGTCGCGTGAAATTTGCTCACCACAATATAATTCTGAGAAACTGTCTTCGGGTAAAAATGTTAGTTTTTCGAGAAGAAACGCTTATACGAATTTTGTTTCAAACATTGCGCCGAAAATTAAAACAAAATAACCGTTGGATAACTTTGAACTGTTCTCGTGGTCATGTTCCCTTGAAATTTGTTGTTAACCACAAGAAATTTGTCATTGAAATTTAAATTAAATTTGAAAATTTGTCGTGATTTGTTCAGAGTCGCTTATGTGAGGATATTTATGTTGAAAAAGCTGCGATAGAAGTACAGAATTTTATTTATGCCGGCATTCAGAAAGTAGAGCTTACTTATCTCGCTACGGTGCACTACAAAATTCAGAGGCTGAGAAGTGTGTGCATTCACTGCATTCTTTTATTTATCAGAGATTCTCAATAGTCATTGGTACGCTTCAGAAAAAGATTCAGAGATTTCTACGAACGCATTCATAGTTGTTCAAAGCACAGGCATATCAGTTGAGTCGCAGTAGTCTGTGCTATACAAACTTAAGCATTAAACCGAATAAAGGACGGCTGGAGCCATTTTTCTTACCTCGTTTGTCATGACAACGGAACATGTGATCACGGCTTCTAAAGCCTACCTTGAAATCAATGGCTTAGTGCTGGAGACGTTTTACATTTACCGATATCTTTCAAAGAACGATAAATGCCCAGTCGTGGATATCTTTTTCCGATCTCTTTCACGAGCAGAGCACTCACCGCCGCATTGTGTTGGACAAGACGCAGGTGCATCAACACACGTGGAGCTTTACGCTGAGGTGCTTTTTTGTTGCCAGCGTAGTGAGAAAATAAGCTCACTGTATTTTGCTCCTCCAGTTTTAATGGTAAGAGGAAATAACTGAAAAAACATGGTGTTGAAGTGCGGAAAGATTTTTGTTGACCTATGGTGGAACTAGAGACAACATTAGCGACAACAACAAATGGAAGAGATGAAAAATTTACCGAGTCAGCGACAAATGCGTACTGGATGCTGCTCTAAAACACTGAAATGAAGAAATTTTATTTAAACCGTTCCGAAGTATTGGTGGACAGAAGTCATGAGAATTAAGAAAATATCCATGCGACATGTTATAACCAACTGGAGGATTACAATGAATAACTTTCTAATTAATTGAATTATTCCTTTACCCATCTGATACAAAGTGAGCAACCAAATTGTGAATTTAGGTTCTTGATTTTAGTAAAATTTTATGAAAAAACTCTATCATAATGTTTAAATTACCGCTATGTACCAGGAATGAAATCTTGTTAGAAAAAATTGGTCTGTCGATATTAGGCCAAGCTTCTATGAAACTTTCGATTTTAGCGCCACGACGCTAGGTCTAGGAGATATGTACGAAAAAAATTATCTCGTGTCTGTCTTGCTGATACGTAAGCCTTCTCCGAAGGAGGAGCTAGCCCCGTAGGGCACTACATGTCCTTGAATGTTTGATGTCATTTTTTTAGTAAAATTTGAGTAGGTTTCCTTTTCGTCGGGAGCTTGCCATTTACGCCAAAATTTCAGTGCCATTTGCCAAACTTCAAAATAGAAAAAAGGGCTTGCGAACTTTTGTTCTGAAGAAGTTCAACCTACATCGAAGTAGACACGAGGCATCCATTCATTCAAGAGAAATTAAAGCAATGTACGAGTAACACTCTTTAGGTATTTGTGGAAGAAAGACTGTGTAAAATGATGGTCGTTGATATAATGTGTTCCTAAGATTATCATCTTAGTGCTCATCTCAAAACACAGCTCCTTGTTGACAGAGCCTGATAATAGAGACAGTAAAATTTTTATCTGTTTAGCTCAGTGAACCCAGGCTTACAGTTAATTTATAAGTTAAGAAAAAAAGAACATAATGGGAAATTTTTCAGACCCTGAATTACTCTAAAGAAGTTAAGTCATTTTTTGTTTCCTTCGGACAAATTACTAGAAAAATAGCCAGTCTGCAATTACAGTATAATTATCTGTCCATTTTATCTTACAATCAAGTTCGCATCACTTTTTTTTATGAATACAGGACAGGATCATTTTTAAGAGCAGAAGAATTCTTGCGCTATTTCCTGGCGCCTTGCTCGCGTGAGGACAAGTGTAGCCACACAGCGGCAGCGCAGAGCGTGCGTCACAATAGCAATTGACGTAGAATAACCGATTCATCTCTGCTTACATTAAACATACGATACTTCATCCATGTGTTGCACGACGCTGACTATACTTTGGGAAAAAATATTAGAATTGTTAGCCACCAAATCTTGCTCACTCGTCATTTCTCAAGAAATAGCAAAATTGTAATCTGTAAAACGTAAGTATAATAGTACGAAACACTTTAAACTATACTACCTCTTCGCTTTCCTTGAAGAAAAGTATATATTGCATATGTTTCCTTAAAGTAATTTTTTCGACATAATGTGGAACTGCTCTAAAACTGCAAAATCTCAAGTTTCATCAGTAAAAACGAGTATGTTTGAACTCCTGGGCGACCCTGCGTTGCTCCAGCCGCTGAGGACGAAGGGGGCGAAGGACAGTGTAACATCCAGTGCGCTTTGTCCTGCTGCACTGTTCTGTTATCCTATTGAAGCATTCTTTTTCTCACCATGTTTTATAATTTTACCCAGTTTTCTGTAACAGTCGTTTGAACAATGAATTAATTTCTTCAGATATGCATACAGGCGAAAAATCTTAACAAAGGTTGATTAACGAACATTACATCACTTATTTAACGACCACCTAGCATATGATGTGCGAGCTCAAAATTCGCATTGTAGATAATTGAAAGAAATTTGTGTGAACTCTTCTTTCATCGACGCAATTTTGCTCAAGAAAAATTTGAGCCCAAGTGTATCTGGAATTCGTTTAGAAGGTTACGGATCATGCTAGACCCCATGCCCCTGTTCCAAATTTATCTATCTAGAGAGGAACAAATAACTAATTGAGAACCCATTTGTTTCGCTGGAAAAGGACAATAAAGGAGTGCCGATATGAAATGGCGGTGATGTACACCGCGCCTGTCACTCCACTTACGCTCCTCATCGGTGGTTAACACATGCAAATCTGTTGGTCGTTTTCTATCTCTAGTAGGAATATTTCGCCTTTTTTCAGTGTAATTATCTTTTGCACTGCAGTATGAAATTTTTGAGTAGCCAGAAAGTATTGCAAAACGTGCCGGTATATCCTCAAACGAGAGAAAGAAATTGCTCGAAGCATCAACTGCCAACTTAAGTGCAAGGTTAATGGAACTTTTCAGCACCGTAGATAACGAAGCGAAATTCTTTATTAAGAAAATTACCATCATTAGCCTAAACAAATAACTTCAATACTATTTGCTTTTAACGCTATCCAAACTTGGGAAAACTTCACGCTGCTGCGCCCATTTTTTGTTTTCGACTGAACCATTCGGTAGCAACTTTGTTCCGTGGAAGACGTCTTTACCTATTTTCCATCTTCATTTGGTCAAAAAATTCCGATGAAGAACTTTAGCATCAGACATAAATTACAGAGAAGACAGACTGTGACTGACGGTTGAAAGTAAGAGTGTGTACATACTTGTGTGTATTTATCTGAATTCGGATATATTATCCAGCAGGCTTCATACTATTTATAAATCTGCATATTATCAAAACATCAGTCAACGCTTCCTTTCATCAAGTATCCACAACATCGATACAGTCTCCGATATATGATCGGAGTTTATCGATATATGATAAACACAATCGAAGTCAGTCTTTTAGTTTACTCTAAATATCTCTAGCTGAATGAAAGATTCTTACACACCGTGTGTGCATGCGCCCATTAATACCAACGTGCACTGCACCTCTAAACAAAATGACGCCAGTGTAAACTATACCCCCTTGTTGTGAAAAATTTACGAAAAAGCTATGTTTTTCATGAAAATATTCCCTTTGGAGAGAGGTTCTGTATTCATAAATTGTTCATATCCTATATACCTTTAGTTCTTTTTTGAGGCTGACACAAATGTAAAGAGATAGACGTAATGTCTGAACCATGACCTGGGAGGGGAGGCGAGCGTGAGTCAGCGCTTGTTTGTAAACACTGCGACACTCACACGGAAGCAAGAAGCCAGACGTTCACTGGGCGATGCTCCTGGTCGATATACTCCAATGTTTACTACAACTTCCAGTCGTAATCCCTGCCTGACCCTGAGCCCTAATCTTGAAGGGCTTCCCTGGGAAGCTCCAGCACGGCTTGGTTGCACAACTTCCTTCTTCCCATCGATGTTTTGTTGAGTCATCGTCGCTGGAGTAGTTTACTGCCCTCCTCGACACTAGCGTGGCTTCAGGAAGCGACGTGCCCTTTAACAAGATTAAATTCGCAAGTAACCCAGTTTCACCTTTTTTCCCGCCACAACAAAGTATGACCAAAGTTTTTCCTAAAAGTTTCTAGCATGTTGTTCACGTTAACTCAAGATCTGGATCTTTGCGATGGAGTGCTGTAAAAACCAATTCGTAAGCAGAAATTTGCTCGTATCAAAGTCACTCAAAGGATTGTAGTGTTAATATCGAGAATTGAAGTCATGCAAAGTACTGGAGAAAAATAAGGGCGTTTGAGCTCGGACGAAAAGCTGCCAATTTAACTATTTCTCAGAGAATATTCAATTTTGTTAGAATACCTAAGTAGCTGCTGGTGTGGATAGTTTTCGATGCTGGTTTTTGCAAATTACATATAATTCCATTCCCATCTGCTATCTTGATCTTCCCTCACGCTGCACATCAATTATATAAAAATTCCACGTGCGAGGACCGCAGTGTAAATGCCTATAATTACATACATGTATTGCACATTAAAACGTGTATCCCTGTACGACGAACACAATACTCACCTACTTAGCGGCTCAATGTGCCTCACGCTACAACCTAAAGCCCCGCGTACGGCCTACACAGCCAGATGTGTCACTGCTGCTTGCGCGCTGACGTCGAGTAAGCTACTTTATAAGAATCTTCAGTGCGCGAAGCTACGAAATGACCCTTCAGTGCCCCTTCAAGCCTTTCTCGGGAAATATGCAAATTTGTGCAAGAGCAAATCATACTTATCTGCTGTCAAAACAATGTTAAGCGAAAACTCCCTCACTGTGAATTGTTTAGCATTTCGAAATTTCCAAACAATTCGCTAAAAAAGCGTGAGTCACAGGATTAACTCTTGGATTTTGCTTTGGGTTTGTTTTTCTAAAGTTAACAATCCCACAGCGGCCAAACTGCGGGCACTCGTACTATTTGTAACACTCTTACTATCAATTATTTATTGTAATCAGTCGACAAATATCGAACACATACATACCACATGAAGTCTCATAAATGAAGTAGTGGTAGGGAACGATAGAACTCGTTTTTCAGTTGAAGCAGCGTCGTGGGAAGGTGAAGCTGAGTTCTTGCTTGGCACTACAGCCATACAGCTCCGTTGTAAGCACCAAATAATAAGCTGCCTGCACGTCACACATCTCATGTCCAGTCATTCGGCCGTCAGAGTCTTTTCATAAAACCTCCATAATTCAATTTCTCATTAACCTGAATGAGCGCTGGCTTGTGAAGTGAAAATATCGTCTTGTGTGATAAGCAAGGTTTTCAGTTCTAGGAAGGCAGAAATCTAAGACCGACTTAAAAAGAAGCGATAAATCAGGCCACATTCCTGTGACTGAAAATGACGTTCAACCTTCGGAACTCTTCGATATATTCCCGTGATTGCAATCGGTAAGCCATCGATTTGTTATCTGAAACACAATAATATCGTGAAAATGAATATGAACTGAATAGCAGATGGGAATGGCATTATATGTAATTTGCAGACTAACATCGAAAACTATCCATTGTTGAAAACTGAATATGATACTGATGAACCCATTTATTCACTTCGAATTGTTAATGATCAATTCATAAGCTCACGGCCTGATTTTGTTAGCACTTAGAAAAAAACCTTGCTATATTACCAAAGACTGACAAACGTGATCTATTATACCAGGAGATGCCGGCTATTGTTTGCTTTTAAGAAAGAAGATCTCTCTTTCCTTCGGAGCTGCCACACGTTTGCCTCCACATCCGTGGGCTGCGGGCGCAGATCCTGGAGCACAAGAGAGCGCTGGTTTCATCCGCTTCAGAGATGTGAGATGGTCTTTGTTACATAGGCACACGTCACAGCAACATGTGATGTCCTTGCCGATTTGCATCTTTTGTCGAGGGAAAAACACATGCGCCCTGAAATTGTGATCGTCCTTGTGAGGCTGCGGGGGTCCTCACTTCTGAAGCGCCATAGTCACTCCTGGAGCATCATTGTCATTGCTGGAGCATCATTGTTACTGCTGGAACATGTTTGTCACTGCTAGAGCATCATTTTTAGTGCTGCAGCATCATTGTCATTACTAGAGTGTCATTGTTACTGCTGGGACACCATTGACTCCTCCGAATGTGGGCAAATTTAGAGGGGAATTGAGTCGCACTTCTCGGCTAAACAACATTCCCTGAGCCTGCAAGCGAAATAAAGATCAATTTCAAATTGAATGCTTTGTGTGACATAATTTAAAATATGAGAATAATTGTTGTTTTTCCACCACGGATTACCCTCTAACGAAATGCCTATTCGAAAACAGGAGGTCGATTCCTGTCCTATTCAGACTGCAAGTGAGTCAGTTTCACAAAGATGCAAGGGGCGCAGGAAAGCCAGTTTATTTACAGAGTTGTGTGGTTCGAATGAAAATCTAAAATTCCCAAATGAAGGTGGATTTTCAGGTGCCATCATTTTATTTCAATGAAATTCAAAAGAAAAGAACTTATAATTATTTGGATAGATAATAAGTAGTTTTATCCATTTGAACACAATAAAGAAGAGTTTGTACGGAAACTGAGAGTTGGAAACATTTCCTGTGTCAGAAATGAGCCAGCTATGCGGAAACTGAGAGTTGGAAACATTTCCTGTGTCAGAAATGAGCCAGCTATGCTGTTATCAGGAGGTAAACACAGTTTTTGGCATCAGTGCCTGTACATCTACGTCATTCCCTCAGAACTTTATGCCTTTGCTATTGTACGTATTCACACAAAAGCTTGCGTCTGTGAATGCAAAGTACAACTGATTTTTTTCAATGATTTTCGTTCAATTCTGCACGCGCACGTTACTGAGTGCGCCACATACGTGTGTCCTGTACGTGTGCAGTGCAGACAGCTAGAGAGCCTGTAGAAATCTATGCACGAGGTGTGTTACCACGCAGGATCCCATGCGCGCAAAAACCGGAAGTTAAGAACGGAAAGAAAGAAACGACATTGAAGAGATAGCAAATGAGGTGCGGAAATTTAAAGGAGTAAAGTGGGAGAGAAAGACAGAAGTCTCGAAAGCTGATCTATAACTGAAGAAACTTAACAGGATCCCTTGGGGTCACTAGCCCCTATAGCATAGGATAAGCAAATCTAACTAACGTAACCCTATTGCCTATCCTANCCCGAGGGGAGGGTAAAAGTGAAGGGAGAGGTCGGAGAAGCCGCTTCCTGCGACGGCCGACCTTGCTTCCTGTGGCCAGAGCACTACGCGATGGGTGGGAAATCAGCGTTGAATTTAATTTTGAGCTTTGTACGCTCAAAGTTTTGCAACCATTCTTCTCACTCTTACTCAGCACAACCTAAGCAACAAGTTTTATAGCAGCTTTTCACAACAAAGGACTTAAAACGAACAGGCTTAAAAGCAGAACCTTACACTTGAGTTGGGAACTAGGACATTGAAAAATTAGTAACGTCGACACTACCAAAGAACGCCTGCCACTATAAAACGTGCGTCATTTACCAGGAAAAGGACCATAATTTAAAGAGAAACTCGAGCAACTTATTTATGAGCGGCTTAAGCGAGTCAACTCCTTAGCCAGCCATGTCGAGTAGCTTACGAACACAAGTTCTAATTATTTTCCACATTATACAAAATCAAATTTGTGCGATCATTATTTCTAAAGTAAACGAACGAAGGAAATTTATAACGCTTTTTAACGGACACCTTTATGAATTTGAAACCTTCCCGTTTTTCTCACTCTTTTGCCACCCAAATTATCTTCTAACTGTCTAACATTTTTTCATAGTATACATAATTACCTACGAAGGTACATCAACGCTATATCGCGAGCAAACCAAACATGATTGCATTTTTTCCGTAAGTAAGCTGTATTTTTGTTTAAACAAACTCACTGTACGCGTAAAGGTAATAATGTTGAGTGTACTGAATTTGGTATGTGGGTCGGGACAGGAGTGATAAAGGCCAGCGAACCTTGGTCTCATGATGAGCTAAGCTAAGACGTGGCTAAGCTTAGCTTCTGAGAAAGTGGCACTGAGCTAAGCGACGTGGTGTTGACTCCTTTCTTGGCATTATATGTTAGAAACGTACACGTGGCAGTGAGACGTACGCGGCAGATGCAGGAGGAGAACGCACAGGGCGCAGGTAGCACGCAGCAGTTGCAGGAGGACAGAGCAGCGATAGAGAGCGCAACAGCTTCAGGCAACGTAGAGAGCCTAGAGAGAGTCCTCTGGGCAGTCGAGTTATCACATTTTAATCAGAATAAAAGCATCGTGCTAAGTACCTCCATAATTTTTTTACTGCGTCCGTGATACTTTTGAATCATCATAGATTGGCTTGTCTGTATACTATGAAGAAATTATCGCTTGATAAAGATGTATGTCGAAATGCTCTTAGTGTTGTATTTGTAGAAAAAAAAATTCTTTCATTTCATGACTCTTTTGAATGCAAGTGATTCTGCTTAATAAAATGAAACGAACAGAGCTTGCCTCTCTTGAAGTTAGAAAATAAAAAATATTACACAGCTGAGTCTTCATATGTGTGTCGCGACACTGTTGGAATCTAAATGACAAACAAACTATCACACGAATGTTTCATGTTCCAGTCGTCGGGATATGACTGCTGTATCGTGTACTCTCGCGTACTTTGGGAAATAGATAATTTTCTCACGAACATTATCTTCGATTTCTCCGTAAGTATTTCATGATGTCTTTAGTGCAATGTCATAGGCTTATTTTAACAAAGCCTTGAATTCTAAGACATACGTAAGTTAAAATAGAAAAGGAAAGTAGATGCTAAGTAATTTAGAGATGTTGTCACATAAGCAACGCGATGTGTGCTGGAGTGCTAGGCAGTGTTAGTAGAAGTCCTTGCAGCTTTATAAAGCTAAACAAGAGTGTATAAGCTCATCCCTTCTAAGGAACACGAGTATATATTCAGAAAGGTGAGCTGCTAAGAAGCTGTTTTCGCATTAGAGAGCTATGCATTCAGCAGTTGTGCTTGCATTAGAAAGCTATGCAGTAAGAAGTTGTGCTTGCGTTATAAAGCTATGCAGCAAGAAGTTGTGCTCACACTAGAAAGCTATGCAGCAAGAAGTTGTTCTTGTACACTATTAGAAAATTATGCAGCAAGAATGTACAAACGAATGCAGCCAACAGTTCAAGGAAGGCCGATGCTCGAGCACTGTTGAGGGGACCCAAAGCAAGGAAAAGAATGCGTTTTAAAGTTGATTAGTATATTTACTCAATTTCTGAGCCAAACTAAAATAAATCTCAATTTTACTCGTAACCATTTAAAATACTTCAAGATTGAATGTGAACTTCGCAGGGAAACAAGAATCGAACTGGGAATGATTTGTGGAATAAATTTAAAATCAAATGACATGCGAAGCAAATGGGCGACCACCAGTCTGGGAACATGCGTACAGGAGTAGTTGAACTTCAGAGTAACTTAGAGGAAACCAGGAACTTACAGATGTTAATAACTCGTGAATTTTTACAATGTTGATTCTTTAATTTTAAAGTCTTCACTGCCTATGTACAAAGTAGTGTTTTTTCCCACTAGGGTACAATCAAAGCTTAAACCTTTTTATTGTTCGTTGACTCGATCAGCGAATATAGCTGTTTCTTTTCCGTAAGATGTCCAGGCATCTCCTCGTAATATCAAGTTAACGGATACCACGAAAAAACAACAGATAAATTAAAAATTTGTAATGTTCTTTAACTCAAATTTAACTTTGATGATGGGTTCTCGGCCGCTCCCCCAGTTGAAGGCGCCTTGAAAGTGCGAGATGGACTAATAGGATTGACGACACAGCAAATCAGTTTGAATCTATGATGCAGAATTTCAGGGAGGCTTCACAAACTCTCTCATAACATCAAGAAAAGTTACCTTCCCATCGTTAGAGATCATTCAATTTTAATGCATTATTATCCCTGAATTAACTCATTCCTGATCAGTAACTGCCAGATTGTAATCCGATGACTTCCCGGACACTTTCTAGGTTCGTTCTAAAAATAGAGAGCTCTTGTGACGTCAGGCTACCGTTCTCTGAAGCTGATGAATATGTACCAGCACTAAGGAGTCCAGTTGATGCGATGCTGAAGTTGTAACCAATGCATTTGAATGAGCTTTATTCATGATAGCTTATCACTTTGTTCCGTAAGAATACAAATGTATAATAACAGCCATAAGCAGCAGGGAAATTTGGCCGCTCAATCAATTTCTACAAACCGGTACAAACACCAAACATGTCTGCTGCTTCTTCTTTGCACTGAAGAGGCCATTGTGTTGAGTAGCAATCTCATGGGAAAAACAACAATATCCCATTATGTATGCTGGCAGTGAAAAACGGGCTGCTGCTGGGATGACGATTCCGTACTGATGCGAACCATGATCCAGGCCTATACTCCAGGCATGATTAAACCTACATATAAAGTCAGAAAACTCCATGAGGTTGTTTGCTGTAACCGTTGCTATGCGATGATTCCAGTTATAATATTACAGCTGTGTTATTCTATTTACTCAACTAAAACTTTAAAAGTCCCTTTTCGTTCGTTGAATCCAATCATGAGATAAAATAGCAGTTCCCAAACAGGTCTTACACAGCTATTGCCATTTGTAGGCCATTTCTGCGAATAGCAGTATCAAAATATTGCTTTTGTTGTAGCGTACTGCAAAAAGCTCTTGCTTTTTGTGAATCGTCTTTTTATTGAACGAGGTAACAAATTCTTTGGTTACCTTGCACTACTAGTACGTATGTTTTGAACTCATTCTTCGGGTACAACTATATCGACATTTTTGAATAACTGCTTTTGCATTTGTAGGATTTTTAAAATGAAAAAAGGATCAGAAAAATAAATCAAGTTGTATGCGCTGCAAGTTGGTGAGGTTTGCATGACTGGCCACACAAAAACGAAAGCGTCGTCTGCTCACAAGAAGACCACTGAAGCGAACCTTAAACTTTTAGCTCTCCCCGCAAACCTTTTTCATTATTTAATTTCACAATTGAAACTTTTTAGTTATTACAACTCCCATTAAATTGCAAGCCAGTCGTAATTTACGTTGTAGTTTTTTGTTTAGAATTTGAAATGCTAATGCATTCCAAATTGTCCATTCTTTAGAATTAATAAGTTTTTTTCATGGGTACCGTTATTTTTACCTGTTTTTCTGGAAATTTGAATCCTTGAATTATATATTTGACCACATCTTCCAAACATCCCAAGCGAACTAACTAAACCATAAGGATAGGTAAATTTTATAAAATGTTATAAATGTCATTTATATCTAAGATGTACTTCATAGTAATCGCACATTACTGCATAGGGTGAGAGGGCTGTTTTCATTTGTCGAATTGAGTTTTACATGAATAATTCGACTACTGGAGACTTCATTGAGCCAAATTCATCGCGCTACTCATAAATAACGGCCTCACAGCCGGAGGATGATCCACAATCTCTATGCAGCTTCCCCTGGACCCCCAACTGTTGAGAACTAGGTTTAAATAATTCAAGCACAATAATGCACACGTGCGATGAGTTTTATTTGTGACGTGAGTCGTGAGCTTAGGTCATGTATGCCCTGCACACTTGCCAAAGGAACACCAGGTTCACATCTGGAAGCTCATGACTCAAGCCAAAACCGGCACTTGCACGTAGGACGACGGTGTGTGACGTCAAGTCAGGAAGAATAATTTTCACATGCGATATTTAGATCATGGTAAAGTTCATAATTGAAAGCTGCATGGTGCAATGACGCTGAGCTGCTGACGTCAAAGCTCTAGCATTAATATGTCGATGATGAAAGGTTGCGGCCGCGAGATGACCATGTTAGGTCTGCCCAGCGGTCGCATCTCAGTAGCACCACCGCGGTCTCGAGGTGTGAAGTAGAGTGCAGGTGTGGCCTGCCTCACTCCCTTGATACGAAATGGTTAGTCGGCAGAGACGGCTCCTCACTCTTGAAAATCTTCGATAGCGAGAAGTCCGAAGTGTTGTCGAGATAATCGTTGGAACGCTGTGAAAAGCAGAATTTTCTTCCCATTTATAAAGCAATTCAGAATATCAAACTGTATTCCAAACGCTCGTTTTAATTGAACTTATGGCAACAAAATGAGCAATGTAATCACTACGATGCACAATTACTTTAAATGTACAAAAGTACCAAAACAATTCATCAAATCCTTAAATTTTAACATTTTATGAACAGCCCGTCATCACTTTAACGTCGTACGCGCACCCCACATTAACGGCAATCAAGACTCGTTTCACGGACGCTAACTCAAATTGACGGCACTGACCGTTTTTTTATTTTGAACTGACTATTTTCTACCCCTTCACTTGCGCCAACGCTTTCTATGGGCCAGCTTATAGTTAACGCTTCATATCAATGGCAACATATGGCACAGCGCGTCTACGTTAAAGCGAAGACGGTTTGAGAAATGTGGAGTACTATTTTTTTGAGAATTCAATTCTTGGTGCGGATGTAAAAAATAGAGTATAAATAGTGAATAAATTTAAAAAAAACTGCAAATACTGTTTTCTAGCCAAAAGACGCGAATGAAACGTCAAACCAACAAATTTCAACGTCCGAGACATAATCTAGGACGGGCTTGAGTACAACTGTACATACATGACAATTCAAAAGCGTCCCCTAGTCGGATGTGCTAAGTTCAAACAAACACGTGTTCAAAAGTGACTTACTGGCACTGTAAGTGACTGGCATTATAAGTGACTGGCACTGTAACTGACTGACACTGACTGACTGGCACTGTAAGTGACTGGCACTGTAACACTGGCACTGTAGCTAGCTGATACCGTAATTGACTGACACTGTAACTGCTATTGTTGTTTTAAAAATGTAGAGTCTCACTCTTCGATGTGATGTAATGATTTAAAATAAATTCATTTAGTTTTACTCCACTCTTAGCGCCTCTCTTCACGGTTTTTTGGAGGGATATTGTTGCTGACTGGAGAATGCCAAGGATTTCGTCTTAGAACGCTAACGCAACAAAGAGCACACGTGCAAAAATATACAGGGACACGTTGGGAACAAACTATGGATTGACGATATAATTTGGTTAACTAAAACAGGTCCTCCAGGATTTACTTGATGCAGAACAAATAAGACTTGTGCAAGGGCTTTACAACGCTTGTAAAACCCAAATACAGCCGTTATTTGCTCCCGAAATGCTGTCCGCTGCAGCTTCTCAAGGTGAAGTGAGATCTTGCGACAGGAGCAGTGACACTTCAAAATACATAGTAGCGATCTTCGACACCCGTGAAATTTTTCAGTCTATGGTGTTACTGAATTAATAATTCTGTTGTCTTGCTAGAAATTTTAAGTCCTACAGTGATGAAATGTCATAACGTGTTGATGCACGTCATCTTCTCCGATAAATTTCATCGCTGTTACATCGTATTCTGATTTGCTGAAGAGAATTAATTTATTGATTTTCCTCTCGTTTGACGTAAGTATCTTTTATAATTCAAAAATACACGTGTTTAGTCAATTTTGAACTAAGTCCATTTCTAATATTGGAATTGTCAATATTATTTGTTCTATTGGCCTTCTAGGGACCAAGTCTTATCATGAACAGCGGAGGCCCGAAAATAATATCTCATTTTTTTGTAGAAGTGTTTGAATTACCTGCAATCCTCTGACGTGAACGATTCGTGATTTAGAATGGATATCTTGCTCTCAAGTTAGCACACTAGCGCTAGCTGATAAGATGACATTGTGACTTAAGCAATAATTTCCGTATGATCAATGGCGTAAAGAATTATTCATATAATTTTCAGAGGCAATGGAAGTGCTGCCCCCCAAACTGGAGGAGTCGGGCAATCAAAGCTCACCGAGCGGAGTGCCGTCGGACCAGCGAGTCTCGAACTCGCCGCCTGGGTCTCAGGAGGACGCCGCTGCCGCCACTGCCATAGACCGCGACTCTGAGGGGCGCCAGCCACAGCCTGAAAATGGCCAAGATCCGACCAACCCTTGTAGCCAAGCCGACCAGGGCTACGGCTCTACAGAATCTTCCTTCAATGGGCAGAGTCGTAAGAGGTGAGCAGACCCATACTGATATATGATAAATTATACATTTTCTTTCCTTTTGAAATGTGACGTATACAACATTGATTTTTTAAATGGCTTGCGACTAACGCTCACGGAAACATCGTGACCCAAGTCAGTCCGCATCATGGGCCTGCCGCGACTGAGCTGGTATCCGTTTACATCTCAGGGTCGAATGAGAATTTCGTGATAACCCTTTTTCCAAGGAAAATATACAGTAATGCTTTGCAAACCGGACCGGGGCGTAGCCTTTGTTTGGGTCCGAACTTGAGACTTAACGGACAGAAATGAAGTGTTCTACTGCTTAGGCGAGAGAAAATGTTTGTTCTAACCTTTCACTCCACCTGCAAATTCGGTTCGATGTCAATCGTAACGCCAAGCTTTTCGAGAAGTTAGAGCCGAAGTGAACAGAGTTAGGCCATAAAAATATGTATAGACTTTATTTGTCAAAAGTCAAGGTTTACTATGGAGAGCTCTTTGACGTGAAATAATTCAGCTAATTTTTGCTTTTCAACCGGAACTTGAATGTATGTCAACCATAAGGAGATCACATTTAAGTTCAGCAGCCAAACAAATTCAAGGATTAGTGTCTCTGGCCTTTGAAACCAGAAGATTGACAATGAGTGACTGACAGAATGCTTATTATTATTTAAGTTTTTCACAATTTTATTTTCATGTTGAATCTTCTCTGCACCGTAACGGGGGAAAAGTTGATAATCCTCTTGTATAAAAACAAGCAATTTTGGACTTAGTGTTTCTGTTACCTTCAGTTTTTGAGCTTAAACTGAATTGAATTCAGGTGCACATCTCAGCTCCAATTCTTTCCATTTGATTTCAGGTGTCAAATGGATCAGAGAAACTTTTGTTCGTTTCCTCTTATTTTATATTGAATATTTATAGGCATTATAACACATTTATATTTTGCTTGCTCGAGGGGTTCAGCTCATCGTTCAACAGGAAGAATTTCAAACTGTACTTACGTATGAAATTAATATTGTGCTGCAATTTTTAGAACTTCCAACTTTTTCTCAACCCACAACAGTTTTTCAATCACCCATAGTTTACCTTTAAGATCATTACTAAGTCAGGTGGCTTATTGCGAGTGTTGGTGGTGATCAATGACACAGAAATACCGGGTTGGTGTTTGCGTCATTTGATCTTTGCCGTCGCCTGGTAATGCATATGTTATTCAGAGTTCATGTTTCCTGGGCTTATCATCTCTCCATCAATACTTATTTGTTTAACACTCTCACTACTCTACCTAACATCAATGCATTCATTTTTTGGAAAAACAGCAGCAGCTATAGCGGCGGTGGGAGCCTCACGAAGAGCCGCAACAGCGGGTCGAGCCAGAGTAGTGGCTTTGGTGACCAGCACAAAAAGGATGCCCATACGGCCAGCATTACCAGCTCTGACAAGGACAGCGCCACCAGGGCACCGCACATCGACGCCCAACACAGCAATGACGGCAACACTGAGGAGCTCACCGACAACCTCGCCGCCATTTCCTGCAAGTCCAAGTCTTCGTCCGCAGGAGTGGACAAAATTCATGACGGCGCTCACTACGGCTCTAGCGCACCTAGGTGAGAGTCTCCACCAAACACGAGTAGTGTGCAGCGTGAGGGAAATTAGAACGTTTGTTAATTTAGGTTGATACGAATCGACGTATAGCTATCTTAAAACTTAGATATTCTTGTTTTTCTGAGTCAGTTTAAGTGTTTCATTTCGTTTCGTTTCCATGCATTGGTAAAAATATTAGGAACTTGCTACGTTTACCTATTAAATAGGTAACAACAGCTCTAATTTTCCAAACGTGTAAATAATACCGAATGCTCTACAGGGAGAAGAGGACAAAAGAGCAGAAACTGCGAGACTTCAAAAGAAAGAAAGTCGAGGAAGACCACTACCAAACGTACGACAACTTCCCTCGGCCGCCTGAGTCGTACTCGTTCGCTGCGGCTGCTGCAAGGGGCTCCAACTTACCCGACAAACACGTCGAAAGCTTTACTGCGCCACTGATTTCTCTTCAGACTCAAAAGGAAGAATTCAGAGAGCCTCTGAGAAATTTTTCAGGACCCTCGTGTTCCAAAAATGACTACGCAATCGGTTCGAAGGCTGCGTGTCTGCAGTCTGTGACGCTGCCAGCCTCGTCTGGGGTGAAGAGATCGTTAGACTCTTCCGTGGTGCCTGCTGCCCAGCAAAGCTTCTTTTCACAATGTGCAGCAAGTAAGTCATACAGCAGTGTTTTTAATGAAGTGTGACTTTCGCTAGCGCTCTGAAGCCTCACTGGGAAGTTGGATGAGACATGCTACTTTCAGAAGTCATCAACTTAAAATTATTTGCAAAATGTAAATTTGTAAAGAATTTGATTACTCAAACACCTGATATAAACTCGGCGAATGGATCGGTTTATAACGTAAAGTTATTCAGAATTCTGAAACTTGTGTCGGCTTTCAATTTAAACATTTCTCATTCAATAGACCATGAGTAGCCACTAGAGCAGTTAGGTGTCAGTTCATTTTGACCAAAGGAAGAATACTTTTGTGTCTTAAGCGCAACTGAGGAGTCCTATCAACTCCAAAACCCAAAGGACATCTGAATGCTTTATTGCTGGACTAACGTAGAATAAGACAAGGTGCCTGAGGCTTGCAAGTGCTCACAGGTTCCTGTTGTGGGCAGGTACGTCTTACACTGTCAGTAGCTCGTGCCGAGTGAAGAATGAGATCACAGACCAGCCTACACTCATCTACACTCAGGCTCTGAACTACATCAGGAGGATCAAGGAAGGATTTACTAACAAAGGTGACGTTATTTCTTAGCCGTAAAGTTAGAAAAACTCGAGGAAGGATTTACTAACAAAGGTGACGCTATTTCTTAGCCGCAAAGTTAGAAAAACTCGAGGAAGGATTTACTAACAAAGGTGATGTTATTTCTTAGCTGCAAAGTTAGAAAAACTTGAGCTTCTCTATGTTTATTATCTTTAGTTCAACTCCTGTAGTCTCAGTGGTAGAACAATCGTTAGTTCGAAGATCTGTACTCGAATAAAAGTTAAGTACGAGGAATAAAATTAAGTTCTCAATGTTCAAGCTTTGAGTCTTCTCGCTCGTAAGTATAGAACATGGCATGCATTTTGCATGGTTTCTTGTTAGCAAAGTTAAACTGTTGTCTAGACGAGCTGGAAAGAACCTGGATAAACCGTAAAACTCATCATCTTACCTTAATCAAAACTCGGCATCTAAAATCGCAGAAAGAACGCATTCTCGGAATGAACGTTGTAGACGGAATCTGAAATTATTCACCTTACACATAGCGAGACGAAGCTTATTCTTAGTCAGAAATATGTTGGACTATGTTTCATGATTAAGCTCGGTCATTTGGGATGAAAATAAAAAACAAAGTAGAAATAATGCCAAATCGAATTTCACATCACACTGAATATCATAGCCGCATCTTAAATTGCTTCAATTTTTTTTATTAAAACATATCTGTATTGTTGTCATGATTTGATCAAAAGGTATTTAGTTTGTTTCTTTCTAAGAAAGAACCTTTTCTCAAAGCACTTAAAATAAAGCACTTTTATCAGTTTCTCCTCCGCTTTCGTCATTCTTTGATAGGTGTTTTCTCCGATTTAGAAGAAGCCTCCACTATAAATAAGACTACGAACGTAGCCTCTCACCTGATCTCCCAGCGTCCACTGCAGGTTGAGGGGAGGGTCTCAGGAAAGTTAGTAAGTCTTCTATAAGCAATAAGTTCTATTTAACAGAGACAACTTTGAAATCAAAAATGAAGAACGGAGTTAAAAATTTTCTCCAATACCATTTTTGTGCGTGATATTGGATATTTTCTTAGCTCAAACGTAAGCTAAGTGGGACTGTTCTTCCTTCCCAGTCAAACTGAGCTCAGTGGGACTGTTCTTCCTTCCCTGCCAAACTGAGCTCAGTGGTACTGTTCTTCCTTCCCAGCCAAACTGAGCTCAGTGGTACTGTTCTTCCTTCCCAGCCAACTGAGCTCAGTGGTACTGTTCTTCCTTCCCAGCCAAACTGAGCTCAGTGGTACTGTTCTTCCTTCCCAGCCAACTGAGCTCAGTGGTACTGTTCTTCCTTCCCAGCCAAACTGAGCTCAGTGGTACTGTTCTTCCTTCCCAGCCAACTGAGCTCAGTGGTACTGTTCTTCCTTCCCAGCCAAGCTATCGTTTGCGTCGAGTTAACTAGCGAATATTGGCGTGAATTTCCGTAGATTATCCCAAAATCACTGTAAGCTCTGACGAGTCAAAGCAGAAGTTAGACAAGTAAGTTGCGTCTCATAGGGACTAAGTGAGTTGCTTTACTGGAGCAAAGGCACTGTTTCACTTGGGCAATAATAATAATTGTGGAGTTTCAATTGTGTAAAATGTTCTTCTTTACTTTTTGATAATTATTTAGAATAAAAAAAGTGGGAAAATTTTCAGGGGCAAATGTGACCATACACATTCATCGCTTACGTCAAGGTAAGAGGAGACGGATCAACTGCTGCTGAATCGCTGCAGATTTTCCACTCTGTCAAGTTCACGGAAAACATTTCCATGCTGTACTCTAATCACTCAAAACTGGGTGAAGTTTCATATAATATGATTACCACTGTTATACAGAAATTTTTGTACCTGATGAAAAAATTGTAACTCCTGACTCACCAGATATTTTCTTGTGACGCGTTGTCAAATTTAAATACTTCGAAAAAATGTTTCGTCTGGTTTGGAGAAAAGAAAAATACGAATAACAGTGAAGAATAGCTCTGAGCTAGTAAATTGTGAAAGAATTCGACTCATTCGCTTGATACTTCAGGTTTCGAAATGGTGATTGAATTAATGAAGTACGAAGAACATGAATGTGTTATTGATACCAGGAACTTGTACAGGGTGTAAATAGTAGTGTACAAAAACTGCAAATTGTGTCGCCCTGCTTCTTTAATGCGATTGAAATAATTGTCTTCGAAATGAATTATGCTTTAATACTTAAAACTCTTTGTACTTTCTATTGTCCATGTCAACAAAAAATATTCATGCTTATTCTTGTATTCATACCTAGAAATTTTCCGCGGTAAACCTGGACATTATTCCAACGTCTCGGATAAGATAAAAAGATATATTGGTCGTACCTCCAATAAGTCTTCCAAGAATTAAGAGGCCAAATTTCATGGGCACACACTCTTCCAAAAGTGACATGGACCTTTGTAACTCTGGAACTTTGGTCTAACAAATACGATGGTGTTTTCTAGGGCAAGTGTTTCAGAGCCCAGACAGGGAGCATCTTTCCAGCAACCAGAGTGAAGCTATCGCTGATTTCATCAAGAGCTTCGGCAGCAACGTGAGTTGCTAATGAATTTCAGATTCATCTCGTCCACGGGGCGGGAACTTTAGAGCTTAACATGCCTTCCTATTCATTTGAGGAAATATGGAGCAGTAAGAGGCCTACGAGGTGTGATTGAAAGTTGCCGGACTGATCAATGTGTAAGCCTGGTACCATTGTTCTCAGCGTGGTAAACTGAAGCTAGAATTTGGCCCTTCCCACTATCCAACAAAGCGTTCCATGCATGAAGTTACATCAGTGGTATGTGCAACCATAGTTCATATATTAAGCTCGTGGAAAATTGTATTCTTAAGGCTCAGCGAAGTATTAGAGAATTTTCTGACCTACTTTAGCGCCATGTTTGCTACGCTGATAACAATTGTTACACGGGGCGTGAAGAATGAGAGTACATAATGTTTTGTCCATTATATGGGCAGTTCAACTTATTCCTTTTTCAGTGGTTTTCATCTTGGTGACAGTCCGATAACTTCTTCGGTCCTGAAACTTGTTGAAGCACATGTAGTAGCCCTCTTGCTGAAATAATTAAAGCTACCTTTAACTGCAGTGAAATTCTACGCCTTTGTTTCAGAGCTTCTCTTCGATATAGAGTTGTTGTCGGGGTATTTTTGCCGACGAGCCTCGGCTTGTGGGCTGCTGACTCCTCACTAAAGAAGATCTTGCCTCCAGGAGACGAGCGGCGTAGTCCCTATCGCTCCTGCACTCATAAGTCTCATTTTTAAGACTCCATGTCCTTGTGATTCTTCGAGGGACATGAGACTCAAAATTTGTTCTCGTCAAATTCAACTTTGTCCCATGCTTACGCTATGGGATAAACGTGTTGTGATCTTAAATCATGATTATCTTTTGCAGTCTGTTTTAACTCTGTGCCATGGACTCAGTAGGTAAGACTGTGTATTCACATTATGAACTTCAGATCAGCTTATCAGGAACTTTTTATGAACTTTTCAGTGACTTTCGTGGGTGAAAGAAATATTTTTGTTGTTGAGCATTGAACTTTGATGAACTTTTCCTAAAGGACTATCAAGATTGCCTTTTGTTTAATGTTTGTGCAAGTTGTAGATATTTCGATGTTTATATACATATATCTATGTTATCATTATGTGAAGATATTTATTATAAATGGTTCAGGATAAACTTGATCACGCCTCGTATGATACCTCAACTTCTGTGTTCTCATAAATCCGTTAATCAACAACAAACTTGTTATTTTCAGAAAAATATTCGTATTTTTTCTTCAAATAATATTAAATGTATTTTGCAAAAAGTATGTAAAAACATAGTACTGAAAACAATTTAAATTGACCTATTTTAACGAAATATGTTATATCTCAATGAAATATTTCCTGGAAATGAATAGCAAGAGTTAGGATGATATAGAAATAGCATGACTGTTGTTTGGAAACTCGCTCTGAATCTCTCTCATCCTTCATTAAATTGTGCCATATTGTACATATGAATACTATTTGTTTCTAAGTGAACTTTCTTGTCTTTGTGTTCGGAGCAAGTAACGACCGTGGCTATAATTAATTCACCTTCATTGCCAATAGCAAAGAGGCTTCACTATGGTGCTGAGCATACGAGATGGCACCATCATTCGTGTCTCTACCAACATTTCTGAAGTGCTGGGGTTCCCAGAGGATATGGTGGTCGGCCACTCCTTTATAGATTTCGTCTACCCTCGAGATTCGGTGCATTTTTCTTCGAAGATCGTCAGCGGGATGAGCCTGTTTACTAAAAATTCTTCTACCAGAGGTGAGAGCTTTGCTTGCCATGTTTTGATTTAAGTTGTTACACTTTGAGATGCCACTCAACCTAAGCTTCTCTTCTACGTACTGAGCTGAAAAAACTGTAACGACCTCAAATACCTGTTCTTATCCACATGTTAAATTCATTCGGCAAATTGATTAAGATTACTTTAAGATTGGCTATGTATTTCTTTTAAACAAGAATGCAGCCAACCAACAGGAAATACAGCATTGTCACAATACGGTACATACAATCGTTCTTGTTGGTTTCTCACTCAGTATATATTTACGCCTTCAAGGAAAAATAAATATTGAATAAAATATTGGTCAACTAAAAGACTAGGGCAGTAAAAGGTCAAATCGCTCTATGAACGTGCTTTTTTATTTGTTACCCTATACTTTTTGTGAGTCGAAAAAGATCTCCGTGAGACATAATATTGTTTAATACTGAAAGCACAATATTGTTTAATACTGAAAGCATAGTATTGTTTTGTACTGAGAGCATATTATCGTTTTGTACTAAGAGCATAACATCATTTTGTACTGAGAGCATATTATCGTTTTATACAGATAGCATAATATCGCCTTGTGCCGAGGGCATAACATTGCTTTATACTAAGAGCATAATATCGTTTTGTACTGGGAGCATAATATCGTTAATAATCTCAGGGACTTAATTAATAGAGCGGGCTATACTGCACCGGTTTGAGAATCGTTCTCTAAAGTATTGTACTCAGATCACATTTTTATTTTTTATAGTTTGTATTCGGAGTTGTTCCAAACTTGCTTTCATCCTCCTATTGGTATAGCCTATTAGTTCAAAAGTCTGCAAACAACCGGCCATAGCAAACTGGGATGAGGCGCAGAACTAATCTAGTAGTTCTACATTGCATTCGTACTCAGCGATGACGCAGCTCTCCACCTTAACGTACAGAATACTTTGTTGTTTGCTCTTAGAAAAAGCGTAACGTGAAGTTTCTTACTGTTGCGATCTGCTTTTGTTTCAGCCGAGAGTCTCTTGCCTCCATTTTACTGCCGAGTTCGTGAGAACAAATGCTACCAAGCCTCGGCGTTTGACATGAGAGGCAAGAATTCTTACAAGCCATGCAAAATTACGCTGAAATTCAACGACACACTGACACCTTTGGAAGAAGAGGTGATGGCGCTTATTTCACCCTTCCATCTTCCTGCCCCCGATGTCTTATTGGCGGAGGTCATCCCTGTTCCGTCCTTCTATCAAGGTCAGTAGTTGTCCAGCTGTATTTTCGTTTGAATGGACGAGTGTACCTCACCCAGATTGCCGGTCGCCTTGACTGCCGCTTGGAAGCAAGTGACACTGGCCGGCCCGGACTTTTAGCATTACGGAAAGCTTATAGTCTTTCAGGGATAAACGAAAATAAACCAGGGAAATGAGATAAATTGAAACAAGAGGGAAGTAGTAACTAAGAATGTCGCACAAGAAATTATATAAGACCTAATGCGTCCAGTATCTCGGTAGGTGTTAAGTTCTGGGCAGCTATTGCTGGTTGCTCACCTTCACTGGGGGCAGACAATTTTGGGCTACAGGACCGAAACACTAAGGTGTTTGTCATAAAAAATTTATAACAAGCCTGACTATTTTGTCTGAAGTTTAATGGTTTTTTGTTAAGTTTTACTCCTTACGGTGAGTAGGGGCATGTTTGCCGTACCCAAGGAAAATGACAATTTTTCGGGTTCTCGTTTGGAAGCAGTCTGGGTCAGTTCTCCGCGGCCGCCCTAGTCAGTACCGCCACCGTCTGCCGCTGCCGTGCCTGGCGAAATACCTGATGTCTGAGAACGAACCTCTGCCCTGTTTTTTTAGTTTAAGTGGACGTCCTTTTCATTTGAGAGAATTTTACTGCAAGGTCATGAATGTGATAGCAACTAGAAGTGCGCCTTGCTTATGCTAGTAAACTCAGAAAAAATCAAAGGGAAATCAAGCTGAAAATAACTTCAGCGTAATGTTTAAAACATCGACCACTAACATGATGAAGAAGAATTGAATTGTGTGTAAATACATGAGAAAGCGTTGTTCATATAGGTGTATATTTCATCTTTTCTAATTGAAACAAATGAATTCAATTATATGAGAGCTTTGGTGGTTATCTTACACTCACTCGTAGCGTAGAGTTGACGGTTGTTTCAGGGTTTTTAACAGAACAACGGAATTAGGCTGATAGTGCTTTGCTTTACTCTTTACGCGACTTCATATTGTTACCAAATATTTTATTGACTAGAAATAGAGCGGTGGCCTACGTTTGCGCCGTTCCCCACTTCGGAAACTGACCACTTCTCGATGTCTCTTCAATTGCTCCTTATTTTGATAAGACAACAGTTCCCTTTTGAACCGCTTGCAGTTCCTGACGAAGTCATCAACGGAGGCAATTTCGTGATCCGCCACTCAGCGTCGTGCAACTTCTCGGAATACGACCCCGACGCGATTCCCTTCCTGGGCCACCTGCCCCAAGACCTCACCGGCAACTCCATTTTTGACTGTTATCACCCAGAGGACCTGCCTCTTCTGCTCACCATCTACAGGGAGAGTGAGTGTTCATCATGCCGCCTGTTGAGAACTAAGTAGCTATAAAGGCATCGGGAGCCTAAACACTTTTTACGCACTTAATTGTACAGAAACTTGTTTTAAGAATTCGAGACTAGGGAACTCTTTACAGTTCAGTACAATCCAAAGGATGTAACAACGCTCCAATACTAAAGCAAAATGTAACTTTTTAATGAATATGCCACGTGGATACCAGTTTATTCATGTGAACCTGTAAAAGCTGGATGAATCATTCATAGGGAAGAATCAAATTAGCCTCCATGCTTCACGCCTTCATTTCGATGAGAGGTCGGCAGCCTATAGCTTGCGAACCGGATCTAGCTCTGATATGACTGCATCTCGCTAGCTGGTGATCTTGCTGGCATTCTTTTTCAATAATGCATGCAGTTACTTCTCATCCTTGTTAAAAAATATTATATAGCTCTTATAGAAATGCATTTATAAATAGTAGATTTTCATGACTCTCTCGGCCAAAAGTAGTTTCCAACTTCTGATTTAAGTCAATATTTTCTTATCCCCCTGCTTAAACATTGAATTAATTATCTGACTGAATATCAACTGTAACTCTTGAATATTAAGTCATGTTTACGTGTTCGGTCGTTTTATTTTAAAAGTGAGGCGTAATTGTAAATAGATCGCTTATGGATGAAATATTTAATAATTATCAATATACGAGTTTAAAAAGAGTAAAATGACTTTGTTTTGTAGTGTATGTTTGTGCTGAAGCCTGATGTTTCTAAACAGTCATCAGGGAAGAAGGAAAGCCGTTCAGGAGCGAGTCGTACAGGTTTAGAACCTTCAACGGCAGCTGGGTGGTCCTGGAGACGGAATGGTTGTGTTTCGTGAATCCCTGGACGAGGAAAATAGACTCCATCATCGGTCAACATAAAGTGATCAAGGTACGTACTCAATAGATTCCATCATCGGTCAACATAAGTGATCAAGGTACGTACTCAATAGATTCCATCATCGGTCAACATAAAGTGATCAAGGTACGTACTCAATAGATTTCATCATCAGTCAACACAAAGTGATCAAGGTACGTACTCAATAAATTCCATCATCAGTCAACATAAAGTGATCAAGGTACGTACTCAATAAATTCCACCATCAATCAACATAAAGTGATCCAGCTACGTACTCAAACATTTGAGTAACGGCTGCTATCAGTTTAATGCCCGGTGCTGGACTCGGGAATTGAGTGATATTCAATCGTGGTTATATTGAATTCCTGCCATGATTTTCCAACGAAATTGTGGGAAGTTGTATTGTGAAGTTCTCAGCCTAAAATGATCTTCTTTACTCGAAATTATTGTAAATGTCAAAGTTCCTTTTTAATTCTGTTTTTAGTGAAACTAATCATGACGTGGTTCAAATTATTTTATTTTTCAGTACATTTAATGGATATTTACCCTATTTACCCACAGGGTCCCCGAGACATTTCTATCTACATGGAACAATGCGAGGGCTCTCTATCTACCTACTCCGAGGAGGTCTGCATTGTCGCTCGCAAAGCCCGCCGTGAAATCATCGACCTTTTGTCGCGAGTGAGTACAAGAATTATTCAGCCAATGGCTCATCTTTTGTCGTGAGTGACAACACAATTATCAAACAAAATCATCGACCTGGTGTCGCAGCATTTGAGTGTGGACAGAAGCACTGAAAGAGTCTACCTGACAAAACTATTGACTATAAAATTTTCTATTTAATTACAGAATTTTAGTCACGAGTGAGCTTTAGTAAATATATTCTAAATCAGTAGTACATGAAAAAGTTGTACAAATAAATGTATTCAAAAATAACTCGGAAGAAAACATGGCTAAAAATTTTATTTTTAACTTGATAACGCACAGCTAAGTACGCGGCTGCTCTGCAGCTCACAAAAATTGCACGTAACATTTAGTTCTGAAAAATTAATTATTTTCCCAGACATTCCACAAAAATGTGGTGCCACGACAGTCAACCACAAATCTCAGTTTAGCAATGGCACGAGCGATCTTCCCAAGCGTAGCAAGTAGGAGCCACACTGACTTTCAAAGTCATACTTATTACCTCCTTAGCATGAACTCAGTGCTTTTCTTGATGTAGGGTAAATGAAGCTTACGCAGTGATACTGAGATTTAAAAAATACATTTAGACCTAAATCATATATTTTGAAGTGTTGGCACTGAAAACGTACGGAGAAATGATTGCACAACAACATGTTTGCAGAGTCTCCAGTGCACAAGTATAAGCTATGCCCTGACATGGGAAATACAAACTATTACAGAGTTTCTTAGTACCACGGAGTAGGCTAAATTGACCCTATTTCACCGGACATGAATGTCGTTGCTGACTCGTTGCTGTTGATGTTGTTGACACGTTGTGTTTGTGTGCAGCCTGTGGCAGCGAGTTTGGCAGAAGTCCTCCGTCACGAAACGCGCCATCCAACTGTTTCGGTAAGAATTTTATGCAAATAAACTTAAATTGCTTAATTCGTGTCACTTATTTTTGGAGTTTTCACGTGTGAGTTACCTTTCTCAGGATGATCATAATCAATTACTTGTATATTACAAATCAAATGTTGCTTTGATGCTGCGCGCCACGAAACAGGTGTTAATTAATAATCGTCTTTAATGATCAGCCGATGCAGCACGAGAACTGCGTCGGCATCAAAGTTCCAGTGTTGAAGAGAAGAAGGACGCTGGCAGAGATGATGAGCTGCCTTGTTAACGACATCCATGCTCAGGGAATGAAAAATTTGAGTTCAGCAGCCAAGATTTCCGCTCTGCCAACGTCTGGCATCAGCACATCGACCTCCACCGCCGTCACAACTTCCTCGGCAGCCATCAACAACTCCATGGCAGTGCAGACCAACGCTCAGCCTCGCAACGCCGTCGAGCCCGGAACGGTGGGTGTCAACTATAGTCTCATCTTAGATGTTATTGAGAGGGATTCTTACTTATTCTTGAATATATTGAATCTAAGTTGTTGTAACATCTAGTAAAGTGAGTGGAAGTTTGGGAAGTAAACGTGTACAAAGCGGCGATGTTTACCTAAACATGTTTATTATGAGGCTTGTGTGTAAGCTCACTTAACGCCTGTGTAAACCGTGACGTTTTTTCGTGTTAATGTCCACGGAGACTTTGTGAATCGGCTTTAGTTCTACAAGCAATGCTTGTATTATAATAAAAGATATTTTCTCTCCAGACGTCATTAAAATTCATTTATTTCAAAACCTCGCCCAATCCAGGTTAGTTGAACTGAAATTTAAAACGTTTCTTGCAAAGTGCCCCACTGGTGGGTCCTTTTCCGTACAGTCCAATGACACACACACTACCGCAGGACACCTGTTGATATATCGCCCTGTGGTGTTGCAGAGCGCGGCCGTCACTCAGGCAGCCAAGGGAGAATCTTTGCTGTCGTCGTCAGAGTCGCCGTCCACCTACAGCCGGCTCAACTACTCCGCTACCATGCTCAGGTCAGGGAGCACCAATGAAATATTCGCTAGGTAGCCCGTGTGTGTCACATGTGTAGTGATGTACGAGGTAAATCTCTTGCCTAAAACCTCGATTCTCATCCCAAAAAGTTAAACTCACCAGCTAGAAGCTGGGTATCTCAGCTTGTAATGGAGATACCTATAGAATACCGCTTGACGATCGGCAGGTCCTTGTTCTTCCCCAGTAGTCATCCAGTGTGAAGCTCATATGATAGATGTAACCACCCAATGTGTAGCTCAAACAGATGTAACTATCCATTGTATCACTCACATAAAAATGTAGCCATCCACCGTCTACCTCACTCAAAAGAGATGAAGCTGATCTAAAGTTGAACCATTTTTGTGTTACCTCGTTCTATTCATAGACTGTGGTTGACTTTATAAAGAAGTTCACCAAAAATTGTCCCTGCAACCTAAAATATCCATAATCGCTCAGTACTTTCTTGTAGTTAAATTAGCGCACATATGCTCATGCTGACCGCAAATCATATTTTTATTGAAGCAACCGAAATATTATGGGAAGGACAAAGGGGATACGCTGATAGATTTACATTTTTATAATATATTACGCTGTTTTTTCTTAACGTTAATAATCTTAAATTATTTAACTAAAAACTCTATTGCCCACGTATATCTATTTTATAAGTTCGGACTTTTTTTAAGTATTCTAAATAAATTGAGGATTTTCCCTATTACCCAGAAGCCTTGTTCTAAAAGGCAATGTTATTTTACAGGTTCTTCCAAAGCAATCCTCGCACAGCATCCACGGATGCAAGTGCAGAAAGTAAAATGGAGTCATCCATACGAGGAAGCGTTGGTAAGATATTCTCAGAAGTGCTTCATTGATTTATATCGCATGATTAAATTTGTTCTCAAAGGCTCGCTCTATTTGGAACCATAATTGGCGTGAAATAGGTTTAAGTCATATGGCATTGAGTTTGGGTTCGTTTACTGAACTATAATATATTCATGAATAAAAAAATAGAATTTGTCTGCCTTCAGAAGTACACTTGTAGAATATATGCGAAAAGGAACGTAAGCTTTTCCTCATTTCAACCTGTTCTGTGAACTGATTTGTTCTGATTTGTCTTGCAAAAGTATAGTTGCAATTATAAAAAGTCTTATGTTTGTTTGTTTGTTTTATGAGAAGTCTGTTTGCTGCTTGTAGATTTTTAACAACCCTTCCTGATTGTCTCACACGTCAGAACAGAATTACAGCTTTCAAAATGACATATTAATTACTTATAACTTACGATTATTGACTTTATTTTCTCACCGCGTTGCTTTGCCATTTCACATATAAACTTCGCAACCGTTCAGCTTAGACTCGCTAAATTTAGTTTAATGTTTAAATAAGAAGCCTCAAACTTCGCTCCATTGCGCTCTCGTGTGAATGCGACCGTGTTAACTTGCCCCGTGTAAATGCGACCGTGTTAACTTGCCCCGTGTGAATGCGACCGTGTTAACTTGCCCTGTTATTTGCAGACGAAGCGAAAAGCTCATCTCCGAAGCAGCAATACTGCAAGTTCTCCAACTCGGTGCCTTCTGGTGTTAATAAATCGCTCTATATGTCCGGGTATGGATCAGGATCTGGAGACACAATATATTTAACGAGGTGATTTGCATTTGACTAATTTTACTTTTACGGAGAGACTTTCGTAGTGAGCATTTCGTAAGTACACGACTGCGGTCCACAAGTCTAATTTCATGTATTTCTGTTGTATTCGAGCTCAGAAACTTCAAGTTACGTGGAGTTTTACTTGCATGCTTTTTAGAGAAGTATTTCCTTCTGTTTGTCACTTACGCATAAAAAATCAACTAATGAGCTCATAATTTCTGTGTTGCATTCAGATGTGTGGTCAGTGAAAAATTCTCAAAAGTAATTACATTTGATTCTATATCTTTGATAACCTTTGTATCTCTAAGACAGTAGCGCAAAACTTTATCTAATGCCGCCAATTCTACGCAGGAAATACGGAAGCAAAGATGTTACAGACAGCGGAAGCGGGGAAAGCGCTAGCGGCCCGAGCTCTGCCAGTGGCGGGGCAGGGTCCGCTAACTACCGCCATGTCCCTCTCACCGAAGAGGTTTTGTCTCGACACAACCAAGAGATGCAGATGCTGTTCATGGAGAGGCAAAAGAAGAACACAGTGGCCATCGCAACACCTTCGCGACAAAGAGAGCGGCTTTCCAGACAAAAACTGAAGCAGGTCAAGAAAGCTTCAAGAAAACCTCCTTCCAAGGTACTGTTCTTTCGTTATAGGTATACGTGTCATTTTGACGCTGCTGTGTTTGATTAAGTATTTTTGAATGCAATTTACTGATTTACGTTAGTTTGGTATGCAGTACTCGATAGAATTAGAATTTTCGGTGACAGTGAAATTGATGACGTTTTACTTTTCTGGTGTATAAAGTACTACTGTGGTTGACTGTGCAGCATGTAGCTCTCGTCATTTCTATATATAGTGATAAATATAAATAACCCAACTTTAGAATATTGCACTATTAAATGTCGGTGGAAAACTACAACAACAAGATGTTTTCAACTGTTCTCATTTTACGTCTTGAAGCTTCTTAATGGGACTAAAACAGATTTGATGCTTTACATTAGGTCAAAAAAATTTTACATGACAAAATAAAATAAAAGAGCTAGTATTATCTTCTACAATGACTGAAAATAAAATAAAATAAAAGAGCGAGTGTTATCTTCTAAACGCTTACTGTTAAAACTAATTTTTTCCCGAATTTCCGACTACATAGACGAGTTTAAGCCGGCTGTTGTTCGTGCAGTGTGCCCTGAAGCGCCCTAACTCTGGCAGTCAACGCGGTGACAACCGACCGCACAAGTTTCCCTTCATTGAGAGAACGTCAGCGAAGCAGTTGGAACAGACGGAGCCCTCTCACCTGCCGGGGCCCCAGCACACAGCCCACGGCAACAAGCTCACCATCAACTCCTTTCACAGGTGAGGCAGGGTTCCTGCAGCTCAACTCTGAGCGGTAGTTCTGACGTATCCGTGGTCTCTGCTAACGCTCCACCTGTGATCTTCAGTTCATTCTGAGAATTTAGGTTCTTCTCTTGCGTTCCCACCTTGCTGTACATACAAAGAAAATAGGCCTGAGCATTGCATAATATTATTTTTTGTTTCGTTGGAGGCTACAGCTTTTTGATTCCCGAGTTGCATGTAACAGGACTCCTCTATCTCGCACGAACATTACGTTGGCCTTGTACGTTTATTTTTTGAAGACTACGTTCGCAAGGTACACAAGTTGAATTCTTTTTATATTTCGCTCCGTATTAAATCAAAACTACTCGTTTTTTTTGTCGCTATTGTTGATTATCAAATTATAAAACTGTCGGTTTTGAAATTTGTTATAGCATCTGTTTTTTTAAATGATACCTATTTAGTAGATTTAATTGAAAAAAGATTTGAAATCATAAGGGCATGCACTATTTTTTCAAGTTCAGTTTCAAATAATTGTACTGTAACATTGCGTAGCCGCTTTTAACTAAAGTGAACATTTATTTCCGTATCTTGAGTTGCTACAATTTTTCTAACAAGATTTCTGCTATAGCCTCCTCCAGATTTATGTATAACCTGTTACCGAAAACATTCAATTTGCACATACATTTCCCATAGAAAACAGCGGTTACAAAGCCCGACTCAGCAATGAGTTTTCTTAGGGGTTCGGAAAAATTTTAACTCGTTTGGGAAAATCACCCTTCACTCGTAAGTTCAGTGCTTCAGTGGCAGTCTTTTTGTGAGGGTGCGCCGGACTATGTGATCCAGTGTGGGTTAAGTACTGTTAGTGTTCTCACTGCCATAAAGTGTCGTGTCAACTCACGGTGAATTAATTCAAAGTTACATCACTGTGATATTCACATGCATAGCTAAAGCCATTGTGACGTTTAGAACCTGCAACGACTGCTTAGTTTAGTTAGATAATCTTTAGTACCGTAGCTTTAAGATATTCGTTATTGATATTTGTATTTTTTGTTTGTTCTCTGTCCATCTACAAATCAATAAAAGTAAGTTAAACTTAAGTATCAAATACCGTAGACTTAAGCCAGATTCCACGGCCCTTCTGCTGCTGCTGCGTTGACACGTTTTGCATTGCCGCGTGACTTATTCACCGAATGTTTACAACACACATTTGTAATTTAGTTTATATGACTATCGTATGACACTCATAATTGTGGACCAAATGTATCGCATCTTTTCGCATTGCACGCAGAGCACTCGAGGGATGCAATGTAAAGAAATAATTTGTTTGTTAATGACTGCACCCATTCTCAATTGAGACCACGTCATCGAAATCGATTCAATTTATGTCATCTAATATTTAATAGAATCTATGATAATTACAAATCGTGATCTATCTAAGGGAAAAATACACAGATAGTTCCCCTTTGAAATCGTCGAATTTATCTTGGAATTCATTTGGGGCTTGGACAATATTGAACTAGAACTGTGGCTTTGAATCTCGATTGCAACTCACAAACCGTAACGAAATGAAGCCGTGCAGGATTTGTTCGGTGACAACCTCCGGTGAATATTTTCGCTGCAATTTAATTTTACGAGAGAGAGAGAGAGAATGAGAGAGACAGAGAGCGCCTGGAGCATTCACTCAGCCACGACACGCTCATAAACATAAGGTCTTCGATAGTTCAATCACTAGGATTTCTGTTCATGATTCATGGACTAATCAATGTAATTTTCTCGTGTCTAATTTTGGAACCTTCTTCACCTCTGTGCAGCGGGTCTGGCTCTCGAGCAGACCATGCGACGGGGAGGGCCGACTTGGCCGTGCCAGTAATTCCAGCAACTTGTTCGTCCGAGCAGCCTCAAGCTCCTTATTTCTTCCCCGGTCACCCCCTGCCCACCCCTTCCAATGGCTTCCAAAACACATCCTTGCCCTCCAACCCCTCCACGAGCCTCTCCCAAGAACCACAGCTCCCTTCCAACCCCCACCCTTACCCCATGACACCCATGCTGATGGGACCTCATCAGACGCACTTCATGACGCCGCAAGGTCTGTCCGTGTGAAAATGTTGCTCTTCAGGGATGTCAAAATATTTTTCACTGATGTGATGAAGGTCTTTGTAGTGAGGCTTAGCCTTGTTATTAAATACTAAAGAGCTTCGGGTCTGTGTTAGACAATTTAGCTCTCTGTTAAATATGATATATCATAATTATTGGGTTATAAAATGTGAATTATTTAGTTTTTCAGATTCAAAACTGTTTGTGTTTTCATCAAGCAAGGCCTAAAATTTAGTTGTTTGTGCCAGACTGATCTATACTCCCTTGAGTTAGATGTGTGAATACTCGTGAAGCGACCGTTGAGACATGGCCTCCAAACTTCGAGAGAGCTTAATTAAAACAACGCACTGATATTCGTGTACGATTTCCTAATTATTTAACTATTTATACAAAACTCATGAAGATGTCAAATATGAACCTCTAAGACGCTGTACGTTCTGTGTTATTTAACTCAATCAAATGTGTCTCGCTGAGTTCGACATCAAAGCAAGGATTATATTTTACTCTCAGATAATGAAGATACTGTTAGAGTAAAATAGAAGTTGAAGAAGAATTACTCGGTTCGGTTAACTTTTCGCCTTTTACATAAATTTTATGTATTTACTTATCATACAAATATTGTTTTTTACAGGTCTCGCTCTTCCACTTCATTATATGGGGGCGTACCCGGGCATGTACATTCCTCACCCATCCTTCAACCAAGCGATGTATGGTGCCGGCCCCCTTATGATGTCCAACATGATGATGCCACATCCTTTCATTCAACAATCTACCAGCACGGACCCACTCCATGTCTCTCCGACTAACCTCAACACACCTTCCAGACAAGCCGACAACCAATCCTACATCGCTCAAGTTCCTCCAGTGGAAAGGGTGGGTACTACAACTCCAGGTCAACACAGTCTACACTTAGAAAGTTTCAAATTCTGTCTCACTTCTATGACGAAGTATACGCGATAATGAAGTATGCCCTACCGATTGCACAGTAAGTCCTATTACATCCAATCGGATATTAGCCTGATCATTTTCTCGTGCATGCACGTTTTTGACTGAGCTCATGTACCCCCCTTATACTTTTGTGTGGGTGTCATCCCTTCAAACATCCAATGAAATGTTAAGTATACTACTCATTTGGTAGTAAAATGGAAGAACAAAATGTGCATACAGACCTTCGTAAGATTCACGAGCTCTAAGCGGAGAGTCATATTTTTACACATGAAAATGACTGGCTGTCAAACCTCTGAGATTGTTTGCTCATGTGATCGTCTGCTCATTTTGCGGTAGCCGTTTATTAATTAACATTATGAAGTCATTTACACCTGTTGGAAAGTAGAAGAATACGTACATCTCCGATACAATTTTGCTCACCTACAGTTTTCAGTGTTGGAGAACTTTTTTATCAACTTGACATTCTTGCATGTTTCCAAAAAATGGATAACTATTTCACAACTGGGTCTTGTGTAATTGTTATATGTTATTTGTTACGTACTTGAATTTTCACTTGAAACTGCATGTTGATTACGTTTGTGACAAAAAAATTAACGCAATTATTCATCACAGTCTTCGCAGAGTCTGCAGCAGCGACATAAAGACCACCACCACACTCACAGCCATCACCAGCAGCAGGCACAATTACAACAACCACTACCACATCCCAAATCCCCCCACGGTGTAGTTCACCTTCGCAAACGCTCCGATTCTCGGGCAACGTCCGTCAAAGTTGAGCCCGGGTCGGTGAGGGGCAGCGTTGCATCGGCGTCTGGCCAGCTGCGGTGCTCCATGTCCCACCGGCCAGAGAGCCTGCGGTCCGAGACAGATGAGCCGGGCCATGCTGAGCAAGGGGTGCGTTCAGGAGATATTCTAGTTTCTCAAATGACTTTTAGGAAACTTCCGTAATTCTAGGGTAGGTAGCGAGTGTTGTACTTGTCTTATGAATCATTGAAATTCAGGTCACAGAAAATCTGATCATTGCTAGTTGACTGGTTTGATGCAGAGATAGCGTAGATCGCGATGAGAATAGAGTAGAGGAAAATAACCGTTAAATTAGGTGGGAGAAACGTGATATTACATGGGTCTTATATCTTATGATCATGTTTGAGGATGGGATATTCTTGGGAGAAATTTGTTACGAGGTAGATCAGGAATTTGTAAAAAATGGAATTTTTTACAGTAGTTGAAAATATTTAGGGAAGCAAAAACAGAAAGTTGTTGGGGTTCATATGAGACATCTTTGAAGTGCTTCAAAAAAATCGAACAATTCTATGAAAGTCATTAACTGCATGGATGGTGGGGATATTTTGAATCACAAAGCATGTGCGGGAGTCGCGAAAATTTTGAGAAAGTGTAGAGGGGAATGTAACGACCTAAAAATAACGAAGAATTGTGATATTTATTTAATACATATATTCGAACCTTGGCCTTAAAGCCTAACTTTGTGAATAAAAGCTCCATAGCAAGGCCGTAGGACTTTAAGTGTCAAGATAGAAAATTTTATGAGAAAATTTAATAGTAAATAGGGACTGATCGTATTTCTTCCGAGTTCAAGGTTCAGTCACTTTGATACTTTGCAACCAACATTGTGGCAGATTTAGAGTCGTAAGAAGCTGCCAAAACTGATTAGTTGTGAATTGCAGCTGTGAATTATCATCTATATTCATTACTTATCAATGTCCCCGCATCAGAATTCTGCTCGATGATATCAACTAAAATGTTCATATCTGCCCACCGTTATTCGTCGACTCTAAAAAGGTACGGCTTTACATAACGTTTCAAAATTTCTTCGTTGGTTAAAAGACGCATTTTTTCTCGTTTTTTTTCGTGCTTCTCAAATACCAAAGAAAAAGACTATCTTCGTTCTCGAGGCCAAAATTGTCTAGTCTCTGAAATTTCACTTATTTTAAATAATGGGAACTCAAGAAATATTTTTCACTGATTGAATTTGAGCTTAAAATTGGGCGTAGTTCTATTTTGGAAGAAAATTTGGATGAATTGAAAAATGAGCAACATATACAGATAAACACATCTTAAGGATGATCGTCGCGCGTTCTGACACATACTTGCAGCATATTAGTTTCCCATTCAGGAACTTTCGGTTACGACTTGAAAATTCTGAGGCCACACAATAATTTATCGATTTCCCTGGAACGATTTAGTTCGTATCCTACTGCTATCTTGCCGCCATAGGCTCTTAAACTGTAATCATCGGGTGTGTTAATGTTCCCAATGATAAGATATCTAGGGTGTTCTATGTAATTGTATGAATTAAGTGCCGACAATAAATGCTCAAAATTGACCCTAGCTTTGTTTTCTTAATTTGTTAGGCCTTTGGAATCCCAGCGCAGTTGCTTACTTCTTCTGATGCGTGTTCTTCATTCGATAACGCGGTTAATCTGTTAGGCAATCTTGTGCATTGGGTGTTTATATGTTTTTAATCTTTTAAACGCTCTATGGAAACTACGTTACCTAAATTTTTTGAACGTATATTAAAAATACTGAAAAATATAATCTACTTGGAAGAATTCTTTATATTAAATAGACAATTTTGAATTTCAAACTCAAAATGGAATTCAATCTTTTGAGCAGAGATCTGAATCCTGGTGCTGCAACGTCCAGCGGTACTTCAAATTTATCCTGCCTACTGAAATTCAGTCAAAATTTAACAGAAATTTTATTTCCACTCAGAGATTGAGCAAAGCAATGATATTTTATCGGCGATGTCAATGAATAAGTAAAATGATAAGCATGCCGCTGAGACCTTAAGCGGGGGGTTCCGATCTATTTTCAGGCTGATGGACCATAGTGTGAAGCTGATATTCAAGTTTGATCATTTAATACGTTAAAAACGGGAAAGGTCACTTTATACAACGTAGCCTTATATTTTATTTCTACAAATTATTTTTTATGTTCTTTCAATGGAGCGTAAAGTTTTTTAAAAACTTCATCAACACTTTTTGCCATTTTATATCTTATCTGACGATATGAAGTAAAGCTCAACGAAAATTATCCGTGGTTGGAATTATTTTCCGTAATAATTTGAATCGAAAAAATTTCGTAGCAAGAATATTGTGGCATTGACGCTGGCATCGTTTCGAGTTTGGGGGAACCAGTTACAAGATGAAATGTCGGGCAATCGTCGCGTCCGCAAAGGCTGTAAGCGAAATTTCACCTCTTAGAAAGTGTGGCCGTTGTGTGCTCGCAGCGGTCTCTGGCTGCATGATTTTTTTAATAAAGCTTTATACCATGATTAATTTTTAAAGTCATACATCATTATGGCCCTGGTAAAGTTTTCTCATGAAGCTTTTTCTTTATAGCTCATACCCTTACTGGATGTTAAGCAATAACCCAACATCTTTTATCAATTTCATCATTTCCCTCAAAAGCCTAAACTTCCTTCATATGGATGCACATTCTCCGAAATTACTTTGTTTCCTTAAAAACTTTATCTTCGGTGTACCCCAATTTTAACGATAAATTTAGTCCTCATTTCATGTTAATTAATTTCCAATCGTGAGCTTAGCATCTGGCTCACGATCAACTGCTATGCTCATAAACCATAAATCAAAATTTATTGATTCTATGTAATGTTACTCAATAATCACTCTCCAATGTCACACGGAGCTTGCTGTTTCTAACGTGCATTCATGTTCACTAAGCCCGTTTCGGATAGTATGTTCATCCTTCACATTTACTAGATTTCACGTAGGAAGATGAAAAATTACTTCTCTCAGTGAGTCTTTGGTTCCGAACTTTGAGTTGAAGTGTGGTGATGGTTGCACAGCTGGTGTACGTGCCGCGCGTTGCCTCCCACGCCTCACACTTCTCGCGCTCGACAAGCGTTTTGGGGGAGGCTGAGAGCATCGCATCTCCCGACAAGCGGCCGAGCGGCATGGAGGACCACCACGCTGAGAACAGCAGGTATGAGAACAACAGGTATGAGAACAGCAGGTATGAGAACAGCAGGTATGAGAACAGCAGGTATGAGAACAACAGGTATAGCATCTCAAAGTATATATGTGTTTCTAAAACAGGACTTTTATTTTAATTGTCGTCTTAAGAGGATTCTTCAACATCAGCGAAGTAGATTTTCATGGTTAGCAAAACTTGGTGCCTGTAAGAGCTTGTTCAAAAGAAACAATCACGCTAATAAATTCACGTAAGAAATTTATATGAAATATTCAGCACTGTTGACTGTAATTTACTGTAACGAAACTCTTTTTCTAATTTTTTAAGTTTTTTATTGTCAGTGTAGGCATAAGTTTGCTTTGCCCTCCGAAGTGGGAAGATGAATCCTTCGATGAATCACCGCAATGCTGAGACTCACAATTGATTTTCATCAAGGATTTTTTCTTAGCTCTACCGTCAAATCCAATTGAATACTTACTCTTTTCTAGTTTTCATAAAAGCATTAACTCTTTTAATGGAAAAGACTCAGACGTAAACAATTGCATGCACAAGAATCTTGGATGGCAAAGAACACTTAGAGGGAGTTAAACCAACAGCCTTCAAACTTATCAATTTTAAATGAAACTTCGGCCATTTTCCTTGTGTTGCACTCCTTGAGAAAAATAATCACTGAAACTGAAGACTAATTGACTGTTGTTGTTGGCAGCGACATGGTGATGTCAGACAGCTCTCCGGCGCAGGACAGCATGCCTATGCTGTCAGAATTTTCCGTCGACACGAGCGAGGTAAGAGGCACTGCTGCTCAGTTTACTTCTGTACCTTGTGTTCTCTTTGTATTCTAATGCGTAAGCCACAGAAGTCTCTCCTTCAGATGTAAAGTTCCTTTCATATTTAATTTCGCTGATGATGGTTCTTCATGTTGAGCCCTTTATATTGAGAGTAACTTTTGTGGCCTGTAGGGCCAAATATGCGTCGACCAATTTGGTACGATGTCAGTACATCAACTTTTCTTGCATGCTTTGCTGTTCACAGCAAGTATCAAAAATAGCCTTGCACCGGTACTTGAGTCAATATTCTTTTTTCATTACTCAAAAATATCATCGTAAGAAACTGCACTGAGGAGACGAAGGTACTCTTTCTTAGTAGTGAATGCAATTATGTAAGGTTATGAGTAAATTTGATTCTTTGTCTCATATGTCAACTTGTTTTACTTTTAACCGCTTAACGGTCAATTTTTAATTGCTGACGTTTTTATTAATCCAAATAATGAAAGTGAGACGAAGAGCAAAGAATATTATCAAGTCAGTGATATAGTTTATTTATTTATTAAAATAAGTGACGCCCAGGATCCATATTATGAGTGTTTTTGAAACTTCAACTGGGTTCTTTTAGATATATTTTCCCAAGCTTTCAATGATTTGATTTCAATTGATTTGATTTCAATGAAAATTTCTGAAGTTTCAAAAACTCTCCTCAGAGTTTATTTAGTACCCGTAAACGGCATTGAGCAGCTGCAGTATGGTGGTAAAGGAGAAACTTGGAGTTTTCCAGGGCTCCAAGTAATTAGCCGAAGCCATCACCCTGTGACATTAATGTGTGAATCAACAGCGTGGTGTTAAATGAATGTAACAAGAAGGCTTAAGGTTACACTAGGTATGTAAGTTACAAGAACTGAATGAATTGGGTAATATTAAATATTAAGGTCAAAAATATGGTATTAATTTAGCAATGTGTGAATTTAAAGCTTGGTGTTACATGAATATGAGAATTGAGAACATGTTGTTGCATCGCAGAGCATCGGCGTCATACAACCGCCCTGCGACGACCGCCCCGTGCTGCACGACCCCGCATGGCTGGACCACATTGAGGTCACCCCCCAGCTCCTCTTTCGATACCAACTCCACACAAAGGAACTCGTGGATGTCCTGAAAAATGATATGGCTGCTCTCAAAACTCTCAATCAGGCAAGTTTACACATTCATTTCAGATATTATCATCATATTTTAGACTTGACTTGCAAATTAGTTCTCGTGTGAGGCTTATTTACATGTACTCTCATAGCTACTGATTGATCATATGGAAATGATATTCATAAACCTTAGAGTTAAATTTATTCAATACATAATCGTAGGTTAGCGTGAAGTATACAAGTTACAAAACTGAATAACAAGAGCTCAAAAAACATGGAATAGCGACCGTTTCTCTCACTACCTAGTTAGCTATGATTTGTGTTATAATTGTCAGTTAGCTACGATTGTCAGAGCTTTCCTTGATCTCAAACCAAGTTGATGAATGATGCTAGCGCTATAACAGATCATACGATGGCATGAACGTCATAATATAAAGCATTAGCGCTATAACAGATCATACGATCGCATGAACGTCATAATATAAAGCATTAGCGCTATAACAGATCATACGATGGCATGAACGTCATAATATGAAGCAATAGCACTATAACAGATCATACGATGGCATGAACTTCATAATATAAAGCATTAGCAAGTGAGAAGCATTGAAATATGTCATGGCTCGTGCACTGATATTTTTGGACTCAGCGTCGAATTAAAGATCTGCGCGGTCCATCCAGCTGTGTGATGACTCTAAATTAAAACGAGAGCTACAAGGAGAGTTCGTTCCATGTTTTTCGTGAAATACTTTAAATTACCAGAAGTATGGCTTTATGATTCATTGTTCACTGTTACAATGTTTCGTCTCTTACAGCCAGCTTTAGTAGAAGATCAGCTGTCTTCGTTGTACCAAGAACTCGAAATCGATGGTGAACAGCTTCAGTTGGATGAGGGCATTACGTCTTCTTCAGGCGAAGAAATGCTGGATGTCTCTACCAAGGTGAGAGCCAGAGAACATTGAGTTGTGCTTGTAGCTCAAAAAAAAAAAATTTCCCGCTTAAACCTTGAAGTGCTGAAGACTCGACTCGACTAATTAACTGTCTTTTACGCCAGTAAATGTTTTTGACTAAGTTTAGGAAAATATTTTTTATCCCCGTTGCATAACTATATTAAATTACTTATTCTAAATGACTGGTATCTTCCTCTTTACTCAGAGTAACTAAACTTCCTTGTTTGCTCTAAATTACTGGCCTCATCTTTATTAGACTGAATAACTATATTTTCTTGTTTGCTCTAAGCAACTGGCATCTTCTTTTATACACTGCGTAACTATATTTCTTTGCTCGCTGAATGACTGGTATTTTCTTTGCAATATATTGATGTCAACTTGCTGTATTAAATGATAAAGAGTAAGCCTACATTGCCAAGTATATTTGATTTTCTCATCACTTTAATAAATTTAATCCTGCAGAATGTGTACTTGGGTATCTTGTTGATTGGAGTAGCAGTATGGTGCAGTACCGTTTGAGTGGAGTAGCAGTATGGTGCAGTACAATTTGAGTAGAGTAACAGTATGGTGCTGTACTTTTTTCAGAGTAAATGACTTATGTATGGGTGACTTTGATTCTTTTGTCTCATATGTCAACTTGTTTTTTGTTTAGCCATGAACATATGTTTTGAATTATTTCAGTCGAGATCACAGCCTAGCAACCGACCAAGATTTTGAAGAGAAGGGCTTCTAATAAAATTGGAAGATTATCAAAAGGTATGCTTTGTAGGTAGAATAAATTGGAATCTCACTTGCGTGTAAAAGAATGTTGTTTTGTAGATAGTACACGTTATCATTCGCAATATTCAACAGATAAAAATCATTATTGTACTTATGCATCTCCCGCTTTCAACTGTCTAGTAACAAAAAGTTTGGTGTCGGATTAGGGTTTTAGAACAACCGCGAGCAGATCTGCAGGACGAGGTCTGCTCACGTTCACGACACAACAGGTGCAAGGGCCTGACTTCTTACTAAAATCGCCCCGTACCGACAGACGTCCAGCGAAGCTGGGGCGGCGAGAGGAGCAAAGAAGGCGCGATCGTCTCGATATTTCGACAAACAAGCGATTCTTCATGAAGTAGAGGCTGCAATTCCTCCTCCAGACTTGTCAATTTCTCACATATCGCCATATTCAGTGGCTCGGAGACCATCTAATAAACACAAGTCTTCGTGATCTCAGCCGGTTTATTTAAGTCCGAATACTTCAAGTTTTGTTTTGAGGTAGAAAACCACGCCTGTGCTGCTATATTAATTTCTGACATTTGTATGTGATGCACGACATTGAGCATTTGCGTGCGCTGAAAAATATTGTAGTGTGTTTAGTGTTAAGGTTGACACAGAATTCTTTGTAGGATGTCTCGTCCTAATGTTGGAGGACAGCTCCCTTGAGCTCCGTAGAGTTTACTCGTAACAGATGACGGCGGAAGGGCTATTGAGTGTTGTGATCATTATTTGTTTTGCCTGTATCATTCATTCATGACGCTAAATTTATATATAGAATAAGGAAATGCAGTTTTTAACAACACGGAATCCTTCCTCGAGCTCTAATCGGCAGAGCTACAATGTTAATAGAGTTTCCGTGTGCTATGCCTTCCAAATGAACACCAGCGAAACTGGAGTTGGAAACAATGAATAAAGTCCAAATGTTAATTCATTGCGACTGACTCGCGTGACCAAATTCAAACTAGAATAAATATGATTAATAAATCCCTCCTGAGTTTGCTGTGAATCAATTACGAAGTTTCAGCAAGACTAGTATACTTGTTTACTTCAATTTATTATTTACCTATTTACTTCGTCGGGTTTACTTCAACATACTCATTGAAAAATGTTTGAGAGAACTTGGAAGCTCTACCGCACTTAAGAAGCCGAGCTCAATTGGAAGTAATTGCTAGTTGGTGTTTGAAATCTGAATTGAAGAAAGTCTTTATTTGATGTCAATTGTTGTCCGGAAGTCTCGCTTGAATGCCTCCGCTCGAATTGACAAGAGATATACGTTATACCGGCAACATTTTACCCACTCCTGCCGGCAACATTTTTCCCACTCTTGGTGTCATTAGTTGAAGTAACATGAGCTGTTACTTTTCGTCAGCTTGACAAACCTAGACTTAGATGGTCGAAAGAGATGTTATATGAGATGCGCTTCAAGTTTTTGCACGACACAACTCCGCAAACTTTCAACGATGCGAAAAAGATTTTCCAACGACCCTGTATTTTCATCGGAACTGGTGCCATGTTTTTATTAAGTAAGCAAATCCGCTTTTAAATTTGGCGAAATATTAACTAGACGTTGAACTATATTTATTTAAAGATAGGATATTACATATGTAATTTTGAGAGAGCTGACCGTGTGTCATACTTAGCTGTAAGAGTTATAGAATAATATATTGAAAGTTCAACACTAAGTCGGGTATAGGTGTAAGTTTCTATGTTTCCCCTTCCCTGTTATCTTGTTCGCAATATTTTTTCTAATCGGTAACACCCTCCGTAAAAGAAATTTGCTTGGTATTTTATCTCCTTGGTTTCGCTAGTGTTTCAAGAAATAACCTTGTACTTCTTCTAAAGGATGAAGTATTTGTGATGATGCCAGTTTGTGCTCTTCTGTGGAGCCATCTGAGCTGGCTTGCCATTCTGAGAAGGGTGTAAAAATGTCAGGGTATATTGCTGGATGTGGAACTTGTGTACCAAATCTCGGTCAGTATTGAATTTAAAATAGTGGCGACAGTAATGACCAAGATGTATGGTGTTATTATACTTGTGCTTAGTATCTGCTTTTGAAGGAGACAATAATGATTTGTTTTGAGATACATTGCAATATGAAAGTTTGGCGTGCAGAAATTATCCTTCGTAATTGCTACGATCGATTCTAGTCTTCATATCAAAGCTTAAGAAAAGTTTTGGAGATCGATTCAAACTTGAAAAATTAAAAATGAATAAATCTGCCCAATTGCGAGAAGTCATGGCGTAAGTATACATGTAGGAATATCAAATTTTAATTAATGAATTTATCGAGTAAAATTCATGAAGAATCGAAGTACAAACCTCGTAACCCAATAACGGTTAGTGGAACTACGTGGGCGTGTTTCATGATGAGACAGCTGCTGGTTTTTCGTACAAAGCTTAATGCAGTTCATTGCAAAAATAATTCGGTCGTGATAGTGTTAAGACGAGCTGTAGGTGTACAACTTCGCAAACTTTATTTGCAGAGCCAAAACTGTTTCTGCATTTTATTTACAGCCTTTACGTTAGGAGTGTGGCTGCTACCAGCAGTTTGGGTACAAAAAGTAGTTCATTCTTCGCACTACGTTGGCGTGTAGCCAATTCAGGCCTTCTTAGTGTATTGTATTAGGAGCCACATACTGACGTAGATGAAGTCCCGAGGCTTTTTCTGCCTTTCATGTTATTTCAATGTGCACCCTTACAACCTCCTTTGTTCTCACTGCCATCATCGTGTGCATCGCCGAGAACTGAAGCACAAGCTGTGTTTCTAAAAGTACAAATATTTAAATGGGTTTAGTTCCAGTGTCGGAGGGATTATATCGTTATGTTATTATTAAAAAGTTTTCGAGATCTCTCGAAATATCCCATTTTTCCCGGTGTTAGTCGATTGAATTTTTACTTCATAAGTTCTCATTTTGTGTATTTAAAGGATTTATAAGTTTTGTGATCGATTATCTGTACTGGTATGGTAATGGAAACTGTAGTGGAATAATTTTATCATGTTTATTGGCGTGTGTTGTACTCACATGAGCTCCATAAATGGCCCATGGCGCTGCGTCTAGCGTCGTTGTGAATTATCTAGTATCTAGTGTCGTCGTGAGCTTAGTTGATTTCGAACTACGAGCCGAGCTGTTCTGGGTCAGCCCTGAGCTAAGCAGCACGGCCGTGCGACAGGGTCCATGGAACGGGCCTGAGTCACCTGAGAATCGTCACAAAATGAACGATTTTAGTAAGAAATAGAAAACATAACTGATCAATATTTATAAAAATTACCGGTGTTCAATCATTTTCACTTCATTCTCAAGCTCAAAATTTATTCAAGTTGATGATTAATATACATGAATAATTCCTTACACACTCAGTTAAGACAACATTTGTTAAATTTTTGTAAAAAGTATTTACCGTCCATTAAATTCGAGACTATTATTTGCAAATTTTTCTTCAATTTCTAGGTAATTTCAAATGGAGGTATTGTTAGGAAAGAATATTAAGACCCCGTAAGCTGGCAACTGGCCGGAAAGAGTACAAAAAATATTTTTAAAAGATATTCTGAGCGAAAGAATTTCTCACAATTTCTTCTCTTGCGCGTCGTGAGCTGCAGCAAAAGAGCAGAGAGCGACTCGCGCTCTGGTGTCCGCACATCGGGTCGAAAATCCGGTTGAAAATACTCAGAGTTCCCGGTTTTTTACTCGCCCTTAGATATGAACATGTATCCTGCTGCGGTTTTGTCGATATTTCCGAGGTTCTGAATGCGTAGTGTAATGAATATCTTTTCATGGACTTAAGGTAGCAGTCAGTCTTTCACTGATTGCGCCATAAATATTCATATTTAAACATGGGAAACTTCACGAGCGTAAGAATGAACGGATTTTTCAAACGGATTTACATCGAAAGTTTTGTTGTTTCATCGTAGATTGCAACTTGAGACCGTTTGCAGCTAGCATTTTTTAACATACGCATTAAAAGAATAACATAATGAAATTGGGGCCAGAAATCGGCGAATATCAGCGACAAGGATGTTGTGACACAATGCAGTGAGTGCAGCAAAATTTTTTTTGATATTTGGAACAAATCATGAGGATAAAATAACCTGCTTATGCTCAATGCCAGGTGCCATACGAACTATTCATTTCAAACGAGTTGTGCAGTGTTTAAAAGTAAAACTTCCGAAAAAGGAACCCTAGCAGAAACATGCTAAAAATAATATCTTATATTAATATGAAAAACCTCTATGAAATGAACTATCCTAGTGACATTCTCTTTAAAACTTAAAGAACGCAGTACGAGCATAGGGAAGAAAATGTTGCGTGAAATTTTTGTGCCACTGACGAAGTTTGCGTCCCTTCAAAGGAGAAATTCTTTAGCGCTGTTGCCTTTGAAATTGACCGCGATAATTTCAACTTCTCCACAGTTCGTTCCAAAAAGGGCACGAGATCATTCAACGAGCCAAAAACCAGCTTAGATTGTTATGTTGGCTGTAGTTTTGTCAAAATCTCCAAGTGTCTCAACTGAAGAGAGCTAAGGTGAACAGCCGAATTATGAAAAATGAATTACTTTGACTAACAAAAGCGTTTTAGAGAACAATGCTTGCTCACGCAAGACGAGGCACCAGCTCACAGCTTCATTGGGACTCAAAAGTTATGCAAATGGAATTTGAGATGATTTTTTACCCAAAAAATACTACTTGATGCCTTGATATCAAACCAACGAATTTTACGGTTTCGCCTAACTTCGAGCGAGAGGTTTTTTCTCTCCTTCATCCGAATGTATAAGCTGTCTGACAGCTGTTTAGCAGCTGTCAGGCTGCTGTTAGACAGCTGTTTTCACTTCTCGGACTCCCTCAGTGACGATATCGTAGGCTCCTCTCGTGGGTTCGGTACGCTTCAGTTGTCTACCGTTCATAATGTTATATTAAATTGAAAATTCTGATCGACAGGTCCTTGTGTTGAGTACGGAAATTCTGACTACTTAGCTGTCCGTGCAAAGTTTACATGAAAATAACAGTGAAATTAGAGTCTGGAGTTGATCATTTTCGTCTCCTTCCCTCAGTGTATTCCTGCATTTTTTGGTAGATGTGTGAAAGTACAAAATCTCGAAAATGTTCGATGAATTAATGATGTACTAGAACAGACAAATTTTTAGATTATATGTATTGATACATGCTGTTCCCGATAGGTAAACTTTATGTGATTAATGTATACTTTTGGAAAACCACTAGTGCATATGTTTGCATACATTTAATATATCATGAATGTAGCATCTTAAGTAGATGAGAGAAGTCTTATGCGCTATTTAGAGAAGTATCATTCAACATTCTCTTGGCAAATAATCGTAGTTGAGTTTCTTCGTTTAACTTAACTCAAAAATTCATCAGTCGATACAAAATATCTTGGTGTAAAAATAGTCCGAGTCTAGCCGAAAGTTTCAGGTAGCTCCCATTCTCTGAATTAGTTTTCGTTACGAGCTACTGTATGTGCGCCACTGTGATATACATTAATGTTAAAGAAGAAGACGTTCGTCATTATGTCGTTGTGTCCACTTGCGACGGCAAGCTGATGACTGGAATAATTTTCTATAGGAACATATCTCCTGTTTTAAGAGTCAGGCAAGTGACTAAAGCTACGGAACGGACGTTTGAGCAATGGTCTTCGAAGTTTTAACTCAGCCTTCACCTCTAGTCGAATTTCAACGTTTTCAATATTCATTTTAAGTTTTTTCTCAGCCTGCGAGAAATCGTCAATCATAGACATAAGAATCTCAAATGGATAAAGGCTACATGGTCTGATATGTGCTAACGTTTAGACACGTGAGGATGCTTACTTGTCACAATTATATATGGTTAGCATAAGCCCCGGTGTATGGTTCAAAACTCGCACCTCCGAGCCGATGGAGCTCTATGGGCTGCCTAGAGGGATTGCATATAACCATTCCTTATCTGGCAACCGATAGTTATTAAAATGCGTAGATAAAACTATCGCATTCGTTAGGTTGGTATAATCCTAATGCCTATGATGTTCATTTTTATGGAGATTAACTTATGATTTTCAATCTCAATGAAGTAAATGAAAACCTTACTCTAAAGTAGAATGTTATTATTTCCAAAATGTATGCTTTATATTACAGCACACTTGAACATCTTATAGGTTATGGGCGTTATTTAGAAAAAATAAGTGTGCATTATGTTCTTCTTTTATAAATTCGTGATCCATGTTGGCCTCCTTGTGGTCTCTACATCTCTTGATGGTGCCTTGCGAGTGTGAGCGTGACCGCCTGCGAGCACTGCGTGCTTTGCGAGTGTGAGCGTGACCGCCTGCGAGCACTGCGTGCCACCGCTCGTGCCACTGTCAAGTCAAACTTGAAGCTTGGATCTCTCCTTTCCTCTTACAAGCCTTCTGATCCCTCTTTCAAAAACTCTAGCATCTAAGTTATTTTGTAATAATTAATTATGCCAAATGGATATTCAGTAAACTGTGCCACCCTAATACGAAGATTTTTTCCTTAATTAAACAGAACTTCTAATTCAACCCAACGGCGAAAATAATTTAAACGTGAAATAAATTTTCAATATGAGCAGTTATTTCAGACAAATATGTAGGGTGAATAAGTCAGGAAACATTCGGTATACACGGCCAAAGATACGTTTTTCCCATATTTGATGAGCGCGTCTGACTCGAGTCTACCAACACGCCTCAGAGCACACGCGGCAGGATAGAGTCGCCGCTCGCTTTGCTCCATAAAATCTTCTACGAACAAAAAACTTAGGAATACATGTAAGTGCAAGTAGTCACCTATTTAGACGTTACATTTTGAAAATAGAAGATTTTGAGAACGATACTTGAGTAATTCTCTGAGAAGGCGTCGAGACACTGATCAACCTCGAGGTGGACAAGGCAGTGGCTTTGCGGCTGTGAGTGACCGTTCAAAACCACGAGTAGTCTTTCATTCATCTACAGCTTTTGAAATTCATCAGAGTAGTAAAGTTCTTATTACTCTGAGAGTACTACTCATTGAAGGCTCACCAAGCACACAAAGCGGCGTCACCCCAGTGTGGCCGGGGCGTGAAGGCCCAAACATCTCCAAGTAACTCCAAGTATTAAAAAACGGCGCAGTTAATTTCGCAGAGTTCACTGCAGAGTTCGGACGTTACTGCCGAGATCTTCCTGCAACCACGAGCTAATTTCTCGCCCATAGAGATAATCTGCGCTAAACTTCCACAAGGCATCAGAAAACTGCCAACCATATGTCAGAAAACTGCCACAATACGTCTGAAAACAGCCACCATAAGTCAGAAAACTGCCACAACACGTCAGAAAACTGCAACAATGTGTCAGAAAACTACCACAATGTGTCAGAAAACTGCCACAATGAGTCAAAAAACTGCCAAAATACGTCATGCTGCGAAAAGCAGCCTAAAGCCTGCCGTGAACTAATCAAATTTTGAATAGCGTTGCGCATCTATCATTGGTATTAGATTTCTACTCAAAATTTTTTTTAATTATTTTACAGGAAGTGGAAAAAACAAATAGGGTCATTTTAAATTTCATGCTGTGTATGATCACCGAACAACATCAAATCACCCCAGTATATTAGGCAAGTTTACCGTCATAGGCCGTCCGAGGTTCGCCGGCCTGAGCAGTTGTTAGCAACGGTTCGTCGTCCTGACGATGCTGGGTGGTCTCCGGTGTTCCGGCACTCCTAGTCCAGTGGTGCCACTGGAGCACTGAGGTCAACACCAGCCCTTGCCTGGAGTTATAACTGAGCCTAGTCGTTCCAGCTGTTCTCAGTGGAGTAACTTTGTAGTAGACACTACAATGGGACTGAAAAACTTACGAAGAGCTCATAAATATAAATAATCTCGTGCTTTAAAATGAGGTGCACTTTTGTTCTTAGAGCAGACATAATCTTTCAGTATCTAGATCATTGCTTTAATTTCGAAGAATTGGTGTGAAAACCGGGGATGAAAATTATTTTTTGTTGACAATCAAATTGTAAATGAAACATCTATTTATACTTTTTAACATTCATAAATTTCATAAATCAAGCTGCAGAGCTGCAGAACTGTAGAACTTATTGACTCAACATACCTTTTGTCATATCGAACGAAGCTTCTGCATTGCAGTAACACGCACGTGTACGAGATGTGTTCCAAAAACACCAACCACAATTTTTTTTGCATAAATAAATGAAACCAGAGAGGTACAGTATGGCTTGGTAAGCCTACAGATATACATACATACATATATTCATGTTTGTAGGCCTGCAAAATCTGTTTGAATCTGTTTGAAGGAGCATAAAAAAGCAGGTGACGACTATTTTCACTTGACAGCGGTTGGTATTGAATTGCAATGATTTGTGCTGATTGGTATGAGATGTTTTATATACAATTCCGCAGACGTGGGTGACATCCCAAATACCAACTTTAATATTAACTAACAGAGAACAACACAAATAAACCCTGCAACTTGACTGAAAGGGGATAATTAAGTGCAAGTTAACCCCTCAGGTCGGGATTAGTATTGTTAATGTAAGAGTAAAAGTAATTTATAATGTATCAACGAGCGATGTCTATGTTCTTCTGTGTTAAATATTATGAGTGACTGCGGAGCAGACCTCAAGTGCAGTGACTACCAGCCATATATTTGTCTACGGTGGCTTATATACTAAGTACAGCAAAATAAAATTGGGTCCAATTTTACATTCTGTGCGTGTACTCATAATTTTCGGTTGTCGTCGTGCAACTGAAGACGAATCTGTATGTACGTGCCGAAGTTAAATTCTTTAATGCAAGACTATTATTGATGGCAACACTGAAATAGTCGAAATAAATTTTGCGTCAACTGAAAGTGTCAAAACTCGAATGATTTTCTTTTCAGTATATTGACGGTCAAAATCTGATTAAATAAATTTAAAACATCTCTAAAAAGTAATCTAGTGCTCCACAACCAACTTGCTTGTTTTGTGTGATTACGATAGAAAACCTCAGGAAACTTTTCTTTATTCTTAGGATTACTCATTCCCTCTATAGATGGTGCTTTGCAACTACAAATAACCGTCGATGCTGAAAGTGTTTTACGGCTCATCTACGAAGCCCGACGGGCGATCGCAGTCTGATCGAGGAACGCTATGTTGCTATGGTAGGCCCGGGCTTGGGCACAAGTAATTTTATTGGACACGGCAACAGATGACGTCACTGACCTTGATCATAATTATACTTCGACTGACTTCGACAGGCTTTTCGTTTTCTGAGGTCGCTATGCCATTTCTGTAGCTGTTGACTGTGTAGACCTGAGAGTAAGGTGACCTCGTTTGATCACCGATGTGAGCTTCTGTTGAAGAAACCTCGTGTTTGATGTTCGATGTAACGTTCACTGCTTCCGTTTAAGGGTAGGTGTCTGTTGCAGCCTGTTTTCTGGATGGTTGGGTGATTTGCCGTGTACCTTCGTGCATCATATCACATCGTGTTTCTATTTTTACCATTGAATTTTTCTTTTCTGTGGAGCACACACGTAAAATGAAACTTAGCTACTCTTCGGATCATTTTTGAAGTACTCGGATCGTTATCGATATTGCGTGGGCACCGGTCTGTTGTAAACCTTGAGCCGAAATTTCATAACACTGAACTATGATAGTCAAACATGAATTACTTATAGCCATTTCAGAATTCTCAGAACCTGTTCGGGCTCTCTTTCGAGTCAGCCAAAGCTCGTGAGCAAATATATGCCCTTTATTTTCCTAATTTCAAACATAAGGAACTTGAACTTTGCTTGAAGATGCGAAGCAGAAATGAATTGTCTTTGACCGAATAATGCCTTCTTATGAAGTTTAGCAATTGCCCTGGAAAATACGATAACAGAAAATTCTGTTCATCCACAATGCATAATTAGGTCTTAAAATTTGGCGCAGTCGCACTGCACTACTTTTCGAGTACGGGTCAGATTCGGTACATTCGAATGTTACTGTATAACAATGGCTTATGCTCGAGAACTGTTCGAATAAGGGTAAAAACAAGCCGAAATTTGCTATGATTGCTGATGCTTTATGAGATGCAAAAAAAAACAGAAAACGTTTTCTATTTCCAGGAGCAAAACATTGTTGACGCAAGTGAAGACTGTACGAATATCATGCATTGAAACTATCTGCGATTATCTTGCTATCAATCAGTTTCGATTTAACAACGTTCGGTATTGTTAAAATATGCAATCTAATTCTGTTGCCGCGTAGTTTGCTCTTAAATATAATAAAATCCCGGGAATTGATTTTTCATTTAAATTTAGACGGTGATACGATTTTCAAATTTTACCTAATTTATTTTCGCTATTAGTATTCTTACTGAATTCATAACACCAATTCTAATTATGCTCTTTTAAAATGGCTGTGGAATTAAGAAATCATTCGTTCTTTTTAAAAAAAATTGAAACGGTAAAACCTACTTCGTATTATTGGGCGGCCATGACAAACTCTAACTCTATTTAATGTAACCACGACACATTTTCAAACACGACTGGTCTGTAATTTTTTAGGAATGGTGGCACCGGCTGAGTATAGCGAAAATAAATTAGATAAAATTTGAAAATCGTATCACCGTCTAAATTTACAACATTTTCTGTCTTTGATTGCGTCAAAACTAGGGGAGTTGCGTAATATGTTCCTGCATTACAGCACCTGAATATCAAGGGCTTAAGACCTTGTTGAACTAAGTGAAACATATGTCGATGTCGCTGTGTAGAACACTTACAACTCACTGCTCATCGTCTTGACGACGAGTCATGGTGGCCTCCACTACTTGCTATGCCCTACAATCGATGGTCCTGCATCTCTGCGCTCAACAGAAAGAACGATTTAGTTCACCTTAGCTAGGTATGTTTTTGCTATAAATATTATTCCAGCACGAGGGAAGGCTCAAGCTTGAAGAATTTTAATTGTATATATTAGCGATTTGTACAGAGTGTTCCAAAAAAATGTACCCCTTTTTCGAAAGCTTA
>VOMN01083327.1:0-12296 GCA_014899125.1 Orchestia grillus | reverse complement strand
CGATCTTGGCTTGAAAATCAGGAAGAGTTAAAAACTCGAAATGATTTTGAGTTTAAAGCAAAACTCAGCAGTGATGACGGCCTTGCTTGCCTCTTCTTAAACTCTCCGATCGCAGAACGAAGCAAAAGTTTGCAAGAGATCGAACTACTCGATCACTTTGAATGTCTTAATTTGAAAGAGAGTTTACCCGTACACGACTCAGAATAACTTTACAACCGGCGCATCTGTGATCATTTTGGCCGCCCAAGCACAGACATCGCTGCCGGGCAGCGGACCAGCGACAGGACGGCGGGTGAGCTGGACCGGCCACAGCGGTGTGCGGAGCAGAAATATGTAATACCCTCTAGCATGTTGGCGTCGAAAAAGCAATAAATTAGTTACCGTTATCGGGGGTCAGTCATTACTCTGACGTTCCGTTTTATTTGACCTTCAGGATTTACAGGAACGCTGTTGTAGTTTATGTTTGGGTTACTTGAGAACTTTTGTGTAGTGAGAGAATTTGAATCGACGCTCATTACCGTATATCTATCTATTTTCACAAAAACATAAGATACGCTCGTGTACAATATTTATACAATTCAAATTTTGCTAAATCTGGTCTCCAGTTGATAAATTAGAAGTGTATTGTATAATTTGCATCTTGCTCGTCAGTAAATTCTATCCCTCTCGTGAAATTATGTGTATTATGTACTTGATTGGTTAACTTTCATCAGTCAATTATAACGCATTCGACTGCAAATCTCAGCAATTGACACGACGAAGATTTTCAAGTAACGAATTTTTATGTATCGAACATATCCATCAATATTTTACCATAAATACGAACACACACTTTATCAATAGCGCATCCAAACTCATCCCTCTCCAGACGGCAGCAATTCGCGGTTTTGAAGCGCCGTGGCCACAAAGATGACTAGCCCATGAAAGATCTGTAATGTGGCAACACTGCATGGCTCCCGAGCAACACAGAATAAAGTGCCGTCATTTACGTGTCCATTAATTCACGAAAGCTTTTGTTCACGAGAATTATATTGTAACCATGGGAAATGCTAATTATGACTAGACCACCCGTAACCCGCTGAGTTACAATTCTAAAGTACCATTAGTGCCTCTAATGTTCTTCTTTGTTTTCTATCAAACGTTTAATGCCAAAAAAAATAATTCAATCACTTTAGTCCCTGTAAACCGTGACCATGATACTGTGGGAAAGCCCTCATTAAATTACTCAGAGATGAGTCATGAATTTCTGTCCTATGTTATTATCAATCAGTGTGCACGGTTACCAGCAAGATAACAATCAAGGAAGCAAGATGATTAGGGTTTACGCCTTAGTTTGGATAAATGACAATATGAATTGAAAAATTATCATCACTTCAGAAAAGAGAGTAGAAGTATTTTTGCAAGGCAGGAGTTTGTATTGACAATCTGGTGTCATACCTTGGAAGTCTAGGGACCGTTGCGGCGATCCTTGCTTCATCCTTGCTACATAACCATGCTTCACTCTTGTTTGGATGCAAATTGGTAAAAATCTTACACCTAAATTTCTGATGCAGCGTTCAGGGGCATTGCTCAAAAACAAATGGAGAGTTCAGCAGTCCATACAACCTTTACATACCCCTTGGAATCTTTCATGCCATAAAGAGAAGCAAATGTACTTCGTTCTTTGATGTTTTTATTCCTTAATAAGGGCTTCGTGACACACTTTTTTGAACTGAATCCAACTTCTTTCATTTTTCTTGTTATAATGGTTTTCGAAAGCGTGTTCCCATTTGCTGTTTTGAACTCTTCCGAGTAACCAACAAAGGTTTTCTTCCCATCTTTCAAAATAGTCATTATTAGCTCGTGGTCATCCATGGCTGTTGAGGCATCAGGGCGACTGGAACATTTTTTCTTCGAAACATAACCTTTTCTTTCTATTTTGAGCCTATCTGCTTCCCTGTTGCCAACGATATTCCCTCTTTCTCTCTGCGGCTGACATCCTGACTATTTTTGTAAATCTTATTGGACTACCTAAATCCCGGCATTATGTTTTTTTTGCTCGTAATAAATGTAATAAATATAATCTGTAAAATTTATTGAATCTTTAATTTTTTTTTTCTACCAGTCATTTTGAATGATGAATTATTTTATAGTAAAACGGTAATAATCTGCAAATTTTATTGTAATTGATCAATAGTAGAAAAACCCTTAATATTTTTTATTTTGGCCAAAAATATGTTGGCTTAATTTATTTGAGCTCAAGTGTACCCGTAGAATCTGGCCCCGCGCTCACTCTCTTATCTAACTCCTTCAGTGCGTGAGTACATCGTGACACACAAAGCAAAAAGTACACATAAAATTGCCGCATTATTGTGTGTAATGATACGTAAATGCAGTTACCACTCTCAAGTACAAGTTTAAGGCTGGTGACGTTCTCTATGATGACAGATGAAACTTTTTACTCCTTAAATTAGTTTAATGACAACGTGAATTATGAACATTTTATTATCTCGTAAAAAAGGGTGAAAATGATTTTGCATGGCAGGAGTTTGCATTCTAAAACCGGCGTCTTATCTTGGCAATAGAGGCCAATACCAAATATGTTGCTGTGTCAACTTGATTGGAATGAAATATCTAGAAAATAAATTGAACCAATCTGTCAGTCATCTGTTCTGTGTTATGCACCGTGTATAAATTTGATACACAAAAATTTCAGTATTTGTTTATCACATCGACTAATATGCATTAAGAGTTTTTCTTGTGGCTCAGATTTGAATTTGTGCTTTGGCTGATTGTCAAAACCAAATCAAATGTCCAGGCCATTGACTCTCACATGGAGAGGTGGCCGACCGCTCACTGTTCCGATGAGAAAAATTAAAATAGAAAAGAAAAAATGACGAAACCTTGAGATAAAACATTTTCATGGCCCCTCACTCAGACAGCAGCGAAAAAAAACCCATCCGGCTGCTGGTGATGGAAGGCACCCATGAGAGGTTCTGTCACGAAACTCCTCGCAGGAACCGATTGTCAATGCTCGCTACGTAAACTGTCCCATTCCGATATAAATTTCATACGAACTCACTACTGCAATAATAACTTCCCCATGGATGTCTAACAAAATTTCATTCGAGTGCAGAAATTCTATAGCTTTCAATGTCATGTCCCATCCTGGCTGCCTCCTCTGGCACAGTCTCGCTGATGTAGAAACGTACTCGAGAATCTGAACCCTTGAATTTTCTCCTATCTACATCATTCGTTCAGTGCGGAACTACACGGTTGCACACGAAAATTCCATAAACTTGGCCTATTATTGTAAAGTATAGGTGATACGCAAACGTGATTACCATACTCAAGTAAAATTAATAGCTGGTTAAATTATTGCTATCGAACTTTCCTACGCGCAGGTCCGAGTCTACCTTGACGGCGTGAGACCCGCTCTCGAGGTCGTGAGTTTGGTGGGCGATTTTTTTCGCCGGATGAACAATACGCGCATCCCTGCACCTGTTATGACTGGAAACACTTTATGGACGATTATGATCTAACGTTTGCTCTACCGTGAAGAGGTGTATTTTTTCCGCGATGTTCGAAGTAGCTTCGTAAATTTCTTTTCAAGGATGGTACAAAAAGTAGGATGTTGTACTCAGGAACGGTTGATGGTTCACGACTTCTCGAGGCTGGTTCGCTGTGCAGCGTTCCCACGAGTACGGTTGCAGCTCTAGTACGTGTAGCTCAGGGGTAGTCCAGGGTTGTGGGGTCGGAGTCTTGGGACGGAAGTTGCTGTGGAGTCTGGAATCGTCCCTTTATCAGAACAGTTTTTGTCTCCTAAGTCTGACGCTTACATGTGCTAAAATTAATGAAACATTAAGCAGCTCTTATTTTAGCCTATAAACTCATTTCATGTATTGGAGGTGAAGACGAATGAAGTTTGTTGAGATTGGCTCTGAATATCCCCGAAGCCACTCACCCTGTCGTTCAGATTTATTCACTTATAATTTGAGTAAACTCCAATAAGGTAATAGAGTTTACCTTTAGAAAAATGTTCAGCTTGATTTCTGAGTGGCATAATTTGAGAAATACGCTATATTAGAGTTAAAGTTGCTGGGCTCGAATTTTTCGAATGCCTGTACTCCTGCTTCACGTTTCAACGCATAATTTTTACTCTTTCCCACAGTTTGAACAATAAATTTAAACTTGAATAACCAGCGCTGCAAGAAGCCTTCATTTTCCACGGAGTAGCCTGTTAATACCGTCGAGTGCTCGTGATCTTATGAGCCCCAAAACACGACCGAGAAAAACTCTAAACCCTCGTAATGGCAGGGCTGTTTATGAGGCTACAACTGACCACTGAACCCAGAGCTCATCGAGTCCGTCGAAACCCGCTTGCACGTTTGTTTTCCGTAGCCAAACGCAGGGAAAGGCTTGGGCTGCTGTTTGCTCGGCGAGGGAGCGTTTGTTAAGCGCACCACACTGCATATTTAACTTAGTTTCTAAAGGGCAATGGACGAGGTACGTACCTATAAAATCTAGAAACTTTCTTGCTCGTTCGTAGACCTGGAAACTGAGAATAGTTGAGAGGAAATCTTTCTTCCTTTGTAATCCCACTGTGGACTAGAACGATATCCTCTTAGAGATTTTATGAGATAAAAAAACACTTTTCCTGAACGGAATGTGAAACTGTCTTTACGACTTTAGAATTAACTTTTGCACGAATATTTCGAAACAGATTTGGGTATTCTAAATTTCTACGAATTTCATGTTATGATTTGCAAAGTTAACTGATCATACCGACAATTCTTGGCGTAAAAATCGATATGCTTAGAAATCCTGGCTACATTCTGGCTGCTCAATTCCTTTTGGAAAACTATCAACATTGCTTGCAGACTGGAGTTTTCTATCGTCTTCTTCCTTTAAGTGCAGCAGGTATGCCAATGCCAGACAGTTGTTTATTTTTATGAATCAACTTTCATTTATCGGAGCAGCCAACGTCGTGCGGCCCTGAGGAGCTCTAGCTCGCCAGAAAGCATCAAACAAATTACTTTTGTTATCTCAATAGCCAATCTAAATATCAATCCATTGTGCTCTCGCCACAGAAAATGAGAAGCCTCTTCAGTGCCTAGTCAGTTTGAGCTCCATTAAAGGTCATTTTCTTTCTCTCAAGCGGCTCGAACCGAGGGAGACTTGGGGACCTTTTTTGAGAAGCATAGCGCACAAGGCTGCTTTTGACGGCCATCACATGTTCCAATGGAGCTGAGCTCGACTGCCGCGTCCTGTCTCTCCTTCGCACGAGGCCTGCTGCCCGCCAGGGGGTGCATTGCAGAGCATCGAGGACACGTGTAAGCTCTTCACTTAACCCTCTAGTGACTAGATTAGGTTGCACGTACGGCTGCATTCAGCTTCCTACGAGAAATTATTCATAGTCTCGTGTGTACCTGCAGTATATGCCGGATTTAGCTTTTGCAAAAAAAACAGTGATATTCTTATGAAACTGGGCAATTGTGGCCTTTTGGTCGCTAAAGGGTTAAGGAAATTCGCTGAGAACAGAGGGTTTACGTTTCAAAATCCTGTTGTCCTACATGGGTTGCAAGAGGAAACAATATTCCGTCTATAATCTGTTGAAAAGAAGCATTCTCTACAAATAAGTACATAATTTTTTTGCTAAATTTTGCAAAATGAGCGAATTCATGCGCATTGAAATCTTACGGCAGGGCAGTCTGCATGGTAAGCGTGGTGTGCATCGTATTAGCTGCACCTCTCTAGACCTACGAGTATAATTCTTCCGGTGGAAACGCCCGTACTTGTGGTATTAGCGACATTTATTGTTTTCCTGGAAGAGGCGCAAGATGACTTACTCGTGGTCAGCCCCGGGAAAGATGAGTCCGGGGCAAACTGCATCCGAAGACGGCAGCTTCATACATTTATTCAAGTGGGACGTGAGACTTACATTCGTTCAACTCAATCGTGATCTAAAAAATGGAATGGAAAAATTTCAAGAAGAATCTTGCTTGAAGAACAACTTTCAAGAAGACAAAAATCTATTAAGAATACACTACGTCTGAAGAATAACATGCACGGCAGGCAGTTGGGTACATCTCAGAGGGCATAAAATAAATGGTGTACTTTCTGACGTTAGGCTATTCTTAGCCGAGAGCTGGTGGAGGAGCCCGACTGGAATGTCATGGCTAACGGATGCCTGCAAGACGCCGGCGACAATCATTAGTACGAGAGAGCTGGAGTTGATATTAATACCCAGCGGCACGCTGTCAATTTGCAACTGTTTGTGGCCGAGGTTTGACGCTTCGTTTGTATCAAACGCCTCAGTGACTGTGGTCTCGAAATGTATTTTTCATCTGCTTCATTATTTCTTCCAATTAAACACGTATCTCAAGCTCAAGATTTCAGTTGATAGAAACCAAATAGACCAGGGGTCTTCAACCAGAGGCTGGTGAGCCAGATCTAGAAATTTTGATGACTGTATATGGCTTGCAGATGAATGTTTGCTGATATTTGTTTCAAAAAATACGCATTCAGTAGTATTCAGTGTTGAATAAATCATATGGCTCCCCCAAAACTACGTACCTCATAAATATTGTACTTGACTTTCATGTTACACTTTCAACCAAAAATCCTCACCTTTGGAAAAGGATCCAGTCGGCAGCTCAGGGCATTCCTTCCGAGCAGTCGCGGTGTCTTCGATTACGATGTGATTTGTTGTCTGTGCCACGATTATGATGCCGGCAATTTGTAGCCAGTGCCACGATTGTAGTCTCGGCAATTTGTAGCCCGTGCCACGATTGTAGTCTCGGCAATTTGTAGCCCGTGCCATGATTGTAGTGCCGGTAATTTGTAGCCTGCGCCACGATTGTAGTCTCGGCAATTGTAGCCTGTGTTACGATTGTAGTCTCGGCAATTGTAGCCTGTGTCACGATTGTAGTCTTGGCAATTTGTAGCCTATGACACGATTGTAGTGCCGGCAATTTGTAGCCTGCACCACGATTGTAGTGCCGGCAATTTGTAGCCCAGAGGTAGATGCTGGAGTAGCGACTCTAATACTGAAGACAGGGGCGACTTCTCGGACATAATGGTGAGGACTGACTGCATTATAATCAGAGGTGGGCAGCGCTACTTTGAAATGTCGCGGCCGCTACATTTCAAAGTAGCGCTGCCCAGCTCTGATTATAATACCACAGCAAGATTGGGGGGAGACTGATTTCAGACATTATGATAGCCATGCTTGGGTCCGGTACCAAATGCCACGGATGAGTTCGAAGCCGGGTTGTCTAGATTTTTACGGCGAAGAACTTTTATCTATTTAGTCTTCATTGACATGAACAAATAACGCGACTATACTCTAGAAAGAGAATATCTTTAAGCGCGAAATATGCAAATGTAGAATAGNAAATAACGCCACTATACTCTAGAAAGAGAATATCTTTAAGCGCGAAATATGCAAATGTAGAAAAGGTATTTGAGATGTCCCAGCCCCAGTTGCATTGCGTCACATAATCCTGCTCCCAAACGAGTCAATTTTTTCTCTGAAACCGAGATAGATCGCATGGCTGAGGGACTGAGGAGACGCAGCGGCGCGCATGGCGCACAGTACGAGCGACCCTCGCGACACCGCTGTGACGGGAGCGTACTCATCTCCCCCTGAGGTGTAGGGAGTCTCGTTACTCTGGGAAATGGAAAATTAACTTCATTTCGGTTCAGTCTGGCTGTACTCACACGTTCACGCTTTAAATTTGAACTCTCAGTGAGAACTCACCGAAAAGATGAAACTTCTCGCATGATGCGCAGTGAGGGGCCCTTCACACGATCAGTCAATGTCTGAAGACAGCTAGTGTCGGAAGGCACCCAAATATGGGCATCAAATGCTAGCATTGCTCTATATTCTGCAGTCAGGTCGGAGTCGAGGGACTGTACAGTTCCTTAAGGTCACAAAGCTAGTATTTGATCCCCTTATTCGGGTATATTAAGACGCTGTCTTGAGACATTGACTGATCGTGTGAATGGCCTTCATGAGTAGCCATTCCACGATCGCTGTGAAATGAGTGAACTCATCTTCCGCTGAGATCCATATACTCTTATTGCAATAAGAAGTGAACTAATTAACTTAACTTTCTTTTGCGCAGCTGTGGTGATGAGTCCACCCTCGATATTTGCGCTGCTGACTAAACAGGCATCGAACAGCTACTACTGACCAGGGATGGCGGAGTTTCTCGAGCTTTCATTTTCCCCCGTGCACTGTAGACGGCAGACAAAACCCGATGAAGACTTTCCGTGTGTGAGTGGAAAAGCGACAATTGTCTAAACTCATTAATTGAGTTGACTCAGCAGTTTCACTGGAAAAATTTATTTTCAGTTCGGACAAGAAAGACAAACCTCATCGAACGCCTCCCGTGTACGACCCTTCTTGGAACCTAGACTTGCCAATTGAACTCCGGGTCACGGTGCGCTGTAGCTCCAATCGCTTCGCTCTTCATTTCCCGCAACACGAACTAGGCAAAAATACGAGCCCAGACCGCGAGCGCAGGCTGAAGTTAAGTAACCGTGGTCAAATGGGGAGCACGTGTGAGTTAGGTTTCTGCTCGGACGCGGCTCAACACTTTCCCTCGTAGACCAAACGAGTGCTAAGTGAGTGAGTTTTCATAAGCATGCATGAATTGAATGACCTCAGGCATAATTACCAGAAAATGCCCTCCTTTACGCCGAATAATTCGCTTTAAGAGAAAGTTTCAGTGAACTCTAAGTTCTCGGACAGAGAGTGTTGTATTACCTCTTACTTTCTGAGACGACGTTCCGCTAGCGGAAAGCAAACGGAGTACTTTCTTTAGGCGTAAAGAAAGGACTCGAGTGAACAGTAAACACTCGGGTCTTTTTCAATTCAGTTCGCTGGTGGTGAAGAGTCAGCCTGGTAATGATGCGGATGGGAAGTATTTCTTTTCCAGTGAATTACTGAAGTTTTAACGTATAATAAAAATTTAAGTTGCTGGTAAATTTAAATTCTCAAATTCATTGCTTTCTTTTACAGTTTGTATTAACAATTTTGCAGCGATGCTTTTTGTTTATCACTACAAAACGAGATGATTTGCTAACTTTAATGGAAAACTTTTAATCGAATTTCGAATTTTAAAAATGGAATTTTCAGAGTTGCAGCTTGTCATGCGATATACCTGCACGTGATTCTCCCGAATCTTTGCACGGTAAATGAATTCACTGCTATTGCAATAATCGCAACGCAACCAGTGTATTCGGAAAGCGTTTTGCCACGACAATGCCGCCTCCACGGATGGATCAATGCGTTCGATCCTTCAGTCGCCAATTCTGCAGGAAATTCTCAGGGTTCTTTGGAATACTCGAGTGTTTTCCTTAGGCACGTCGTGCAAGCAGCAACTTATTCCCCGTCTCACTTTTCCACCGCCCAGTCAAATTAATCAACTCTCTGGCGGCAATATCTGCTCTTTGGGGGCCTCAATTTTGGATGATTATATCAATAATTATAGGTGGACCGCCACAGGAGGTACACTGATTTACTGAGAAAAGGAACTTGTGCTCGTAAACGTTTGGAATACCTAGCGAGGGAGGCTATCTTCATGTTTCCTGTAATCGCTTCGTAACTGGTGTAAAAATTTAAAAGAAAACCCAAATTTTGTCATGAAAACATGCAGTTGAATCGTTTGCATGGAATGTTGCTATAGTCCAACTCGTGTTGTGCCCTGAGGATGCGACGGAGCTCCTGCAACTTTACGATGCTTGTAATTAGGCGGTCGAAGTGTTATCGCGCAAATGGTCTCAGAAATTTATTTTCAAAACTACACGCGCTCCTGTATTTTCAGACTTGAGATGTATTTGAGAAGCGTCGTTATTATCTCTTCAAGTTTGTAACGCGTCTTTCTATAGGTAAATTTCGTCGTTGTGGAATTGCTGGACCTTCTGAAAATTCCACAATGAATTTTAGGAATTATCTGAGAACTTTTTGACTGCCAAGCAATGATTAAAGTGAAATCGAATCCTTTCCCCGGCAGTTCCAGCCCTTCCCGGCAGTTTCAGCCCTTCCCAGCAGTTCCAATCCCTCCCAGCAGTTCCAGCCCTTCCCGGCAGTTCCAACCCTTCCCGGCAGTTNTGTTCCCTACAGGCTTCTATATGGAAATAAATTTGTTCCCAAACTTTCTTTCAAATCAAGGATTCGACGAATTGACTCGCTAACAGTTGAGAAATACAAGACATGCAAATACCAGTTGATTTATGATTGCTCGTAAGTGGCTTCATCGTATAGCCAAAGAATTAGGAATTGGTGTCTACAGAATTGCTGCAGAAAATATGGAAAATTTAACCGTCACATTACTGTCAACGAATCTTCGAATTTAGCTGACAAATAACTCAGCGAAAACATCAGCATTTGGCTTGTAGGTTGATTCCTGAGCGGTTCCTGAGAGACCAGCGGCCTTAAACTCATACGTACATGATTCCAGAGCGGTTCCTGAGAGACCAGCGGCCATGAGCAACACCGAAACTGGACGCAAATTGTTTCCTTCTCTTCAGCTTTCTTTCGTTGCTGCGGTCGCTCCCTGAAGCCCCGCTGCCGGATCTGCATGCGCGATGATTTCACCGTGAAATAATTAGTTCAGAAAGGCTTGCTATTGAACACGTTCTTAATTTTTTCCGGCAAAAATGATCAGCGCACCTGCAAGCGACGGAGAAACGTCACCATCGCGGCTGTGGACGGGGAAACTGGGGTCGCTAACTCGAGACTCGGGGGATGGAAACTGGAGTCAACGAGACCCCAGTTAGGCCGTACAGACTTGAGTCGGCCACTCGAGACTTGTATAGGCTTGAGTCGGCCACTTGAGACTTGTATAGACTTGAATCGGCCACTCGAGACTCGTATAGACTTGAGTCAGTCACTCGAGACTCGTATAGACTTGAGTCAGTCACTCGAGACTCGTTGATAATCTCCAGCGAGCTCGTTATCATGTTTTTTGTTAAAGACTAATTCATAAGTTAGCCAATGTCGACGAAGAGCATACCTAAAATTATCACAGAATATCTTATATGCGTAAAATGAGTAAATAAAAACAAAAAAACAGCTCCGAGTGTGAGAATTATAAATAAATGTTGTCGCAATTGTCTTATCTGCTATTTGAACACGCTTCCTAAGTGGTATTGAACATTCAAAAATTCATGTTCATATTACTTTAGTCTTTCATTATCAATAACACAAGTTCGCATAATTTTTCCGCTGAAGTTACTAGAGAAAAAGAGCACCCTTGTTCAAATTTAGGACTGTGGCATTCGTGCACCAGTGGCGGTCATCTAAATTTTTGAAAAACTGATTTTGTTGAACTCTAAAAGCCGATGCGTTGGGAAAACTTGTTCGTAGCATTTTGTTATGTTTCGTGATGAAAAGAACTTTTTGAAGCACATGCAGCTCTTTGACACACTCTTGGTTATGCACATCCTTGCGCTGAAAGTCTTCCAGATAGACAAAATAATGTCGGATATACAAGAAGAATTTAAATCCCCTGATATCATCTAGAAAATGCACGACATTTTTCTGAAACATAACTGACCATTTTCAGCAAAAATATCTTTCTACTAAAAAGGTTTTTCAACATTTGTTCCTACCCTCAAATGGTAGCGAAATGTTTTTGTAACTTAGTGAGTGGAATTCTACATTTGTCAAGTGAGTTTAGTGCTTAGTGCGTTGAGCGTTGAGCAAGCCTTCCTAGTGTATACCGCGGTGTTGAAACGAAATTTTTACATTGGATGTGGTTTTGCGTCGTCATGCTGCAAGGCACTCTCTGTTCTTGCAGCTAAAGGCTTCCTCGTATTATGAGAACAGCTCCATCAAAGATGTCGGAGAAATGGGCAGGGTGGACTTGTAGAGATGATTTTGTGTTCGCGAAATAGTTCTATAATTCTAAATGACCGACGCTTGGCTGTCTCGTTCCACCAAGCTCAGACCAAAAGTGAGAGTTAGATTCAGACGGGGAACTCCCATTTAATGATACTTAATAGGTGTTTGAGCATTGTTAAAAGTAGCTTCAGGTTTTCGACTTAAACGATTCATTCCTCATCAAAGATTAATATAATTTGACTCTAATTCCTGGTTATGATGTTATAGAAATTTCAAATGGCAGGTGGCCGTGAACCATTTACCTTTCTTTTTCGTCAGTTCTTTTATTATGGGGAAGAAAGTGCAATGCATGCCATTTTTTGTAGGGCTCCTGAGTCAAATCCTTTAAACATCATCTACAGTGAACACTGCTCTCCTTGGGCCATTTTCAAAACTGCAGTTGCATGCTTGCATTTCTGGCCAA
>VOMN01083310.1:0-16946 GCA_014899125.1 Orchestia grillus | reverse complement strand
AAGCTTATGGCAAGATGAGAAGATGTAATTAATAAAAATGGTTACTATGTTGAAGACAAAATAAATATATTTTTAACAGGATTTTCACATTATTTCAAATTAAAAAAATGGACAGAACTTCTGTTACAACTTGATACATACATAAGACGAAGACTAGCAGGATCCTTCTAAGGGCGTAACTGTACTGCATGTAATTTCCAGTGAAGAATACCGAAACAGAGCGATGGTTCGTCAGTTGGTCACCCAGAGAAGACACCTCAAAACATGATTATTTGGGATGGTTACCGTTTTTCTGAAGTAAGAGAGAGTGAAACAAGGCTATTGATATACAACAAAGCTAATAACCTGCGGAGTGCATCCTAACTACATAGTGTGCTGCTTATCCGAACAAGGTTTGAAAGTACATGTATGAACTATATATCTAGGTACTAAACATATTTGAACGCACCGCTTATCAGAAAGTTTACTTTGAATAATTTTGTATGCATATTTTTCCTAAATAACTTGTGCTAATAGACTAGATAATGGAAATAGAAGGAAAACAGAAACTTTGAAGAAATCATTAAAAAAATTTAAGAAGAATAATTAACGGCGAATAATTTTTTTTTCGCCTCATAACAATGAAAAAGAATGTTGAACTGCATGTCATTTCGTTCATTTTACCACTCCCCTTATTTGTACCTCGTAGCCAGCTCCGTACGATAGGTGGCCTCGGGCTAGCATCCCAGTAGAGCACTGTTTGGATACCTCAGCTTTAGCCAAGGCGTCGGGACTTTTATCTTTCGTACCCATTTTACTTCTTTCCATTTTCATGCCTTTTCCGCCGATAATTCTTCTTTTTTCTTCTTCTTCTTTCTTAACACGCTGTTTCTATGCGCAGGAGATCTTGTGGGGGAACACACCTTGTACATAGATTCCCCGTTCTACGAGTCCATACGAAATGGTCCCTTTTCTTTCGGTGCGAGATAGTCTGAGTTACTAAAGCGCTGCTATCTTTTACTACTACTGCTACTACAGCAGGCCTCTGCGCCAAGCAAAGTACTATAGCGTACTTTTGCACTGCAATAATAATAGTTTCTGAGCAGTATTCAGGCTTGAATTTTCTATAGTTCAATAGGCACTTCAAAATATATTCTAAGAATCTATTTTGGAGTGACGTGTCTCCCGCGATGTTAAAACTTACCACAACTTTTACATTTCCGTTGACAAGTTTCGAACTTGACACAGTCTCTTATTTGATTAATGAATTGTGGGGCTGTGTTTTACAATGTAACGTGTTTTTTGGAATTGCGGAAACAATTCTTGGGCTCACTTACGGAGGCCCCCAGGGACGGCAACATTGATGAAGGTCCTGAAGCCAATCAAATTGCTCGTGCAAATACATGCTTGTCATATCGTCCATCAGTTCGCTATAGAATGCAAGGAGACTGTGTGAAACTGTTCGTTTTTGTATGAATTTTACTGCAAGTGACTTATCATACGAACAAATTTTAATACTTGTGTGAGGAATTTTTTTCACTGAAAAACCCTTGTGCGATCGTCTTGATGTCATTTTTCTGTAAGTTAGTGTTAAGTTAATATTGTTAAAATTGACTCAGTAGAATTTAATCTTTCGAGCTGCATTGATGTTCCCGAAATTTGACGCAAGTTTCAGACATGGCAATGCAGACAGAAATTACACTTTTGCTTTCGTAGCACATTTTCTGCACGCTGAAATAAAATATTTTGAATATGTACAGAATAGCGTAATTTTGCATAGTTTAGGACGACACATTCGCTCCCGAGTCGTTATTTTTCATTATAATTTGCCAGCATAACGCCCTCCTGTTTTTTTAGGGGAGGGGGGGCTATAGAATTTTCGCTTCTCGAACTTTTTTTACAAATTTGTTGTGTGCAAATCAGCGTTGTCTCGCACGCTCGCCCTAATCACGGAATAATTCTCACTCTCTTCCCAGAGAGTCACTCAGTTACTGAATTATCGTTCTAATTTTTGGCCTTGTTCCGGTTTTTGGCCTCATCAGAAAGACATTAGAACTATTTTCGACAAACTTATGAAGCATCGGACCAAGTTGCTCGGTCGAGCCCCTCTCTCGCACCAGCCCTCTGGCCAACTTTTGGTCCCGACATGATACCGCTTAATGCCCAGCTCGGCACCGACTTCAGCAGCCTAGGTCCAATTCTCGAGCGCTCCTCGTCTCAACCTCGTGATGTTCACTCTTTACTCCTCCCAAAACCTTTCGTAACTTGCACTTGAACATTTCATTCTTGAGGTATGTATTCGATGATGTTCACTCTTTACTCTCCCGAAACTTTCGTTACTTGTACTCTTGGTTCTTGAAGTATGTTCTCACACTTGAGCTTTGGTTGAGCGCGTCCTTGTGTATCAAAAGAATGGCCCCCTTCGGATCCAAGGCTCCTTCGGAGAATCGAAATTTCGAACACCACTTGTACGGTACTGGGCAAAAGTCTTTTCCTTGACTGTGACAAAGCTTAATCCGAGCCAAACTTCGTGAAATTTCCACTGATCGGAACTTTTTTTGCATTAGGTAAATGAATTAAGACGAAGTGGATTCATCGCTGGAACCAAAGCGACATGAATTTCACCAACGGGGAATATCAATGAGCGTCGCGACACGTGGAATGAGGTAATGGAAGGCAGGAAAATTAGTTCGGTGAGATAATACTGCTCAAATCGTCACAATTTCTATTTTTTGTTTGCACCGTAAAATTTTAAAAAGTTCCAATCCGATGATTTCCTAACTTGTTTTTACATTACACGCACGGAATTTTTTCTACAGCAGATGTATTTCGAATGAGCTAAGGCAGGCTAAGCTTATTTTGCGAAGTGAAAATCAGTTATTTCAAAGGCAATGTTGGGCGGGCACATTGGAAAATGAGTAAAGTAGAAGCGTTCAACCCTGTAAATTTTCGAGGGGTTAATATTGAGAGCGCAAATCCTTATGATCAAGTATAAGAAATATTATTTAACGAGGAACACCCATCTAATTAACTTCACTCAGTGTCTTACTGAAATAAAAAATAATTCATCAAGCACATAGCTAGAATAAGACTAAAATACTTCTCACAACTTAGGCATGAGCGATTTCGCATGCATTTCATTCAAATTCAAGGTCTTTCACTGCTATTCGGGGCGCTAGGTTTCCGGCAAATTCCTTGAATGGTGGAGAAATTTGCCTCTTTTGGGCCGGAACTTCATGAATCTACCTGCTAACTCGCACTCCTATTCCCTGCTCCTCTGCCCCCTCACAACTCTCCTGATTTCCTATAGAGAAGAACTGAAGCGAGCGTCTCCCGGCACCGTAAAGCACCGCTAGAGGCTCGCTGTTGCTTCCTATTTTTCATAATGGGAGATGCGCGCTTTTGAATTTGCTCTTGCAAGTACACTTAGCTCTTCCTATTTTCTGTGCGGGTGAGAAAGAAAGGTCGGACAAAGCGTGCCTGAAATTAGAAAATATTATTATTTTTTGGTTAATTTCATTAAAAATGCCTGCAATATGCGGAAGTTTACGGATGAGTTACGTGGAATCGTGTCCTAATGTTAATCGTAAAGAAAATGAGAGGCTTAGTCAGGAAAACTCCCTGTCTTGAGGCAAAATTGACCTTCTAAAAAGTTGAATGTGTGTTTTTTTTTGCTGGGATCAGGGGTGATGACAGTTGAGATTATGGACTTCAAACTGGCTGAAGGCAAAGCGCCTCCGTCGTCACCAAACTCCTATTGTTCTTCTAATCTCGCTTCACGGCGATCATCCCCAAAATTCAGAGAGGACCGAGAATGATTTGCAGCTGTAATATCGACGTCGAAACTTGGCTGGTAAATTACAGGACACAAATCATGCGGCAATTCTCTCAGCCCCAATCTGGTAATAGGTCCGCCCTAAGACCTTCCAGCGTCCCGGTTTAGTTCACGCCGACAAATGAGACCATTGACTTCAGAACTATGTACTGTATGAAAATGAAAGAGGTTAAGAAGTGATTCACTAAAACGATTCCCCAATATTTCCGTACATTGAGTACTCTGTAAACTGCACGAGTTTCTTATAGAGTATCTCACAAATGAAGATGTCAAAAGGTTGTAGAAGAGAAAGGACTTTACAACGTTAACTATATTTGCACAGGATAACTGCGAAATGTAAATAAAGCTAATACATGTTGGACAGAGGACAGCGAAGGCTAAAAATTGAAATGTACAGTTGTGAAATGAGTCGTAGAACATGAATCGAGCAAACTGAGTGCCCTGGCTGTTCTTACTGTGCATTATTCGAGGCAGAAGACATTTTGTTCAAGAACACAATCAGGGAAAGTAAATTCTCTAGTCTAAGGATTATTGCGTGGAGCTACTTCGTCCAACTGAGACATTTTACACGTTGACTCCGAAGAGGGTCATATATGGTACACGCAATCATCTAACCTAACCTAATGTAACCANGTGGAGAATCGGAGTCAACGTGTTAAGGTGCTCGGTGAATCATTCCTAGTTCACTTCTGATGGCGATGGTCATGTAAACTCTCCTCCCAGGAGGAAACAAGAACCCTTTGTTAGAAAAAGCATTCATTCGAATTTCTGTATCCTCAAAATGCATGCTTAGGTATGCTGATCCAAAGTGTGCTTCGAATGAGTAATAACTACATCTTGTACTTTCCCCACTTACAAGACCCACATTGCTTTATGATGTTGCTGATCAGTAACCTTTTTCCCTTGTCAGCATGAATATGTAAATGAGATCTCCAGCAAATATTGAGCAGTTGCAGCACACTGCTGCGACATCCGTAGCTGAAAAACGCCTGGTTAAAAGTCGAATTTCAGGGATATCATTCGTTATTAATGAGAAAAATTGTTCTTGAATTTGTCTCTTTTTCTCTCCCACATTCGCCGTACCTGCAAAGTTATTTAATTAGACCCATGGGAAGTTCAAAATTCGTTGATGCCAAGGTATTCGATACTAATCTAACTTTAAATTGGTATTACTAACAATCTGATATTTAGTACACAATAATTGCTAAATGAGCCCCAAGCTTCCTATAACTTGTCCACTGAGCGCTGTATTATTTATGAAATGCGTAAAAAATACAACATATGTTACTATCTGCGATCCTAACACGTAGATTTAAAAAACTCTGATATCTAAAGAAGGCATTCCACGATCGAGACTAACGTCCCCAAGCCCCAAAACTTTTCGTTGAACCTCCTATGCTCTACGAGTTTTAAACGACTCTGTGATGGTGTCTTCTGAACTTCATCCGACGCGTCCATAACTAAAACAAAAATAGGCCGCCAAACCTAAGATTATCATTAGCCGTATGGTAATTCATTCATTTAGGAAACAACACGAACTGGTCGACATAACTAGCATTTGTGAATAGCTTAATGTACCGAATAAATCCAGAATTGCCCTCCCTAGGGGTCTCCGATAAGTCTACCTCTCTTATTGTACGGGTTTTATACGCTTTCTTCTCACCACTCTCCAACACCTTGACCTGGCTGAGGAAGACAGCACTCAGCCCCGGGCACTCACGACACCCCCACCAAGCCAGGGCACTCGCTGGCAGACGGTGGGCGGCTTAGCTCGACTGAAATTTGATTGCTACGTTGTTGCACTAAGCAATCAACGATTCTGATGACATTCTTCTGCGTAGTCATCCTAACAGCTGGCGCTAATGGTGTAGTAGAGAATTTAGTGATGGGGCTCAGCCCCCTGAGGCTAGCCCTCGATTTAACTGACATACGCTACGTGTGAAATGCGAGACTTTAAACCTGTGTTGCCTCATACCAGGGACAAAATAGAGGAGCTAGGGGCACCTTCGTCAACTCTCATTATGATGGGGGACTTCAATTTTCCTTCAATGCGTTGGACCACTGGAACGATGTTCGGAGCTCCTCTGAGTTCAGGCTACAAGCGGCCTCGCTGCTTTCTTTCATGGGAAATTTAGAAATCGAACAGTGAGCATAACCGTCCCGACAAGGCTTGAAAATTTACCAGAAATGTTCATTGCTAATAACAGCGATTCAGTAAAACAGATCTTGGTTGCAGGTGCTATCTCATCTGACCACCGGTTGTTCCTGCGTGGAGACTGCTGACCTTGGATGAACCCACCCTCGACCACAACACCAGTAGGCAGTGGCTTTAGCTCCTTGAATTTCATGAGCCGTCTAGCTGACAGGGGCAGCATAATCGGGGATCTTGCGGAGACAAACAGGGAGCGACAACTAGACGACCTAACCTGACAAGAATTGTAGGAAGACCCGCAAAATTAATACTTGTGATCTGCTGTAAGCACACACCAATGAGGAAGGAGAAGAAAATGAAGTCAATGCCTCGAGACCGCCAGATTGCTGTGAAGAAGAGAAGGCGGCTTCTCACGTCACTCTCAGGAGCAAAAACGCACTAAACTCGACGTCGAGTATCTGCTCAAGTTGCCGTGCTGGAAAGGCAGTTGACGGAATCACACGAGGCAGAGGTCGTATGAGGAAAAACGAACTGGAAAGGCAGTTGATGGAATCACACGAGGCAGAGGTCGTATGAAAAAAAAACGAACTGGAAAGACAGTTGACAGAATCACACGAGGCAGAGGTAAACAGTATCCCACAGCAGCTCCATGATATGAGGACACAAAACCTGTCTAAATCGCAATAGTAAAACGGCGGCACACCAATGTGGTCAGGGTGTGAAAGCCCAAACCTCTACAAAGCATTCAAGGTATTCAAGGTGTAAAGGAACGATTCATGCCGCCGTACCCAGAAACTACTACATTACTTCGTTTTCCCTGCTTCCTAGCTCGGGATCGTGAACAACGAGAACGTGGCATGGTTCACGCTCGTGAAGGGTAAATCTCGCTAAGAATCCGCTTCTCGAGTGTCTGAATTGCAATCGTGACGACTACCTGAGGGCCCGCATGCCTGCTTCGCACCTCTGGAATCCATCACGGACCAACACGCTGAGTATTTTGCACAATTTTTGTTATTCTTATGCATTTTTAGCAGCCGGGTTACCTTGTGGAGTTCCCTTATCGTTTCATTTCAATTATTTTCGGCAGTGAACCCTTTAAAACGTAGAGCTCATGATTACCGTTGATGAAAGTGCGATGTACAAGCTGAACTCCGATGCGATGTGTAGTGAATAGTTAAGTTCAAGGGCAACAAGATATCTTTATCGTGTCATATGAGTTCATTGGTCAATTAGGAATGTCTTCTATTTTGCTCATATGATGCGATAGAACCACCATATTAATTTTTATTCAAGGAATCTTCTAAATGTCATAGTATTATTTATTAATCTACCGGTTGCCGCAAACCTTTGTGTGTGTGTGCGTGACTTTGAGATGGTATATAAATGCCTTTGATAACAATTATCACTAGAGTGGTAATTATCGTTCATAAGATTATGTCAATTACGATAAAAAAGTATTTCAAGGGCGTTCAAACAGCCCATACCATTAATACTAATTACTCTACCATTCGCGGAAAATCGGTTATAGAACATGTATATAATCGTCCCGCTGCTAAATAGCTCGTGATAATTCGATGCCAGACTGTGAATCATAATCTCCCATCACCCCAAACATTAAGGCATTCAATACTATAAATACTTATACTTAATTTTAGAATCTCAATCATAAGATAAAAAGATAACAATGGAATTTTCTTCGTACACTTAAGAGCTCACGCTGAACTTTTAATCATGCGGTAGGTTTTTTTGCCCCCGGTCAATGCATGGGCCTGCTTCTGCGCAAAGCCTGCCACCATAATCGCTACCGTCGCCATATAAGCACGTGCAGTTGCCTTTATCCTCCTACGATATTACAAACGAATTAATTTTGGTGAAATCAAGATTATTATCGGAGACGATTCTGTACACGCGACTGCCAACAATCACAATATTCGAGTAGTAGTAGTAGTAGTAGTAGTAGTAGTAGTAGTAACAATAGTATTAGTAGTAATGAGGATAGTAGCCCTTTAGTATCTTAGATTATCTCGTACCAAAAATGAAGGGGCCATTTGATATGGACTTCGGAAAACGAGGAATCTATGCACAAGGTGTGTGCGTTAATTTTTTTCCCCTACGTATAGATTCAGCAAGTTAAGAAAGGAGAGGAAGAAACTATAAAAAATCCTTTGCGAAAAGAGCTATGAAGTGGAAAGCAGAAAAGTGGGCACGAAGATAGAAGTCCTGAACACCAGCTAAAGCTGAGGTAATCTGACAGTGTACCCTGGTGACTTCATTCCACAAAGCGTAGGATGGACAAACCTAACTAACCTAACCCTATTGCCTATGACCTGTCCTAAGCCTCCTGAGAGGTCACAATATTCAATGGCTGGAGTACGTTGTTTTCATGAAAAGCTAGTTACATCAATAAAGTGTGAGCCTTTTTGTTTAGCTACAGGGTGCGGAGAGACAGTTGTTAGTCTAAGCAAGTGTTGTAAATTTTAACAGAAAATACAGATATTTAAACGAAAATTGCAAGAACTGCTTGTGATCTTGCAAAACAGCTGTAAGCATTTACCAGTATGCATTTCTGTAGCCTGAATCACACCTTTGAAGTCTCCGTTGGAGTCTTTCTGCTGAGACATGAAACATTTCTGGTATTTTGGCACATTCACATTCAAAAGATTTCATTTTTGGGAGAATTGACATTGGTATGAAAAGAAGAGAGGGCTTGAGTTTTCAACCGTCTATAAAAGTCAATGGAATTGAAATCAGGCTAAAATGGAAGCCAGTTTTTTTACACCAGAATTTTGAAAATGAAGTTCACAATACTCCTGTGTCTCGTTAAGGAACTGGAAGACGCACTATCTTGTTGGAAGTCGAACAAGTAATCTTTGAAGCATTTCTTTATTTCAGCACTTGCTGAAAGTAAACTATCATCAAAGTAAGATTTTGTGTCGAACTTTACGTCTCCTTTCATAAACTTGAGTAGCAATTTCCAAGAATTGAAAGTAGCTGCCCATAGCATGAGAGATACTGGATTTGGTCGATGCTAGACCACTCTCAAAGCATCTGGGATACCTTCCGACCTGCTCACGAAAAACCTGTCATTCTGACAATTGAATAGGGACTAGGCAGGGAAGAGTTCAATACAGGACCTCACCTGCACGCGTGCCGTCCTAAGTCTCTGAAAGGAAGTCTGGCTTTGTCAAGTCTCTTTTGCTGTTAAGGATCCGTGAGTTGCTGACGCTTTGTCATTTTGAAAGGAGATAGATAGCTTGCGATCGCTTCTAACGGCGATTCTCATAGTTGTTTTGCTCTTATTCATTCGAACTGCCAATTTTTCTTATCGAGCTTTCTCGGCTTCTTCTTATCTTTTCTTGGACGGCTTTGATGACCTTCTGTGTGCAAGCAAACCGTAGTTGGCCACTTCAAGGACGATGTTCTGTAGTACCGAGCTCTTTATACCTATTTTCAACATGATAGTCACTTGATTTCACCGCTCTTGAGAACTCTTGAGACCCAAATAGACTCTTTCTGCCCACATTCGAAAATTTAAAATTTCAACTTCGCGTTAACAGTTTCTATGTAAGGATACGAGCGTAAGTTTGATAAGAGAGCTTAACCCTAAACTCCCATTGTGCTATATTTGGCCCATCAGTTTTAGACTAGAAAGTTTTTTACAAAACGCCAAACAGTCTTACTGCCGATATACATAAGGCAAAAAAGTGTCTATCATATGAGACTTAATACATCCGCCATACTGTCTAAATAATTCCGTCGTTAAAGGGTTAATGAACTCACTCCAGGCATTTGCACGGCGCCAGTTCTGAGCAGGTTGCAAAGCTGCTAGTTGGAAATCACCTCCGTGTATACATGCATTAACCGACATCTCACGTGAAGTACGCTAGCTCCATAATCCTTGAATCTACTTCGATGGCACTGAAATTAATGCTTATGCCAACGACAGGTCCCGGAGGGCTATGACCGACGAAGCACCATCTTCAAGAAGAACAGTGGGTAACTATGTCATTGCTTATAATTTTCTCGGATGTTATAATCTTGTCCATGTAAATGATCGTCCTGTGCTCCAGCTATTTTGCTTACACTGCCATACGAATATTTATGTAATTGCATCACCTCTGCAAGAGATTCTGCAGCTGCGTTGTGAGTTAGAATTTCGATCAGCTCGAAACTTCTCTGGCATGATGCACCTTATTGCAAATACCCTGAAGGCATGATACTCTTAAATGCAAATACTCTGAAGGCATGATACTCTTAAATGCAAAATTACTTCGTGTACAGAGGGAGCCCATCTAGTCTCTCATGGAATTTCAGTTGGATATAAGGTGACTGAATAGCAGTTCTGTCTCTGGAATTTATTTTAAACGAAATGATGCAAATCTGGTTTCAAGCTTTAGTTTAGGTCGAACTATGGCTCGCACAAACGCTCCATTAATACGCAATGGTAAGCGAGCCAGGCAATTATTGAAATACATTTCTATGCTCTAAAGAAACCTCTGCACATTATCCTCAATGTACAATCTGCCATTTTTCTTCAGGTACTTTAGTATGCTCTTATATATAGCCCACATGCAGCTGTAACAAGTCTACATCAATGGGTCAAACCGGCACACATGGCGTCGCAAAAATTATTACCGCAGTTAGTATTCATTAAGTTTAATTTCATCAGTTTAACACGTTGACTCCGATTCTCCACACAGGTAAAATTACATTAGGTTAGGTTAGATGATCACGGGTACCATATATGACCCACTCCGGAGTCAACGTGTTAAGATTAAATTTCATTAAATATCGCATCATTTGTTTTCAGTGTTTTAACGAACAATTCAAAACTGATTTATTAGTTACTCTTAGACAAGTCTTATGTCACTAAATACGACGTTGAATTGGAAAACATTTATAAGCTCATCATGCTGCTGAAGACAAACAAGTCCCCTTCAAATTAATACATTACGGGATAATTGACACTTGGAGTGCGACGTGCGCCATATGTGGTACACACGATCATCTAACCTAACCTAACGTAACCCAACCAAAGGGTTAACACACAGAGATACAAATTTTCAAGTATGCATGAAATTTAAATTCATAGCTTGAATACCTAGTTTAGATTAGAAGGAAAATGAGAAGGATAACCAAATTTGTCGAAACAAAATCCATCATTTTTACATTCACAACGGAGAAATTGGTCGACATGAAATTTTACCTGCATGGAGAATCGCACTTGTAGTGTTTAGAGCACTAATGGGCCCTAATGCGTACATATGTTCTATTTCGAAAGATTCATAATTATAATAATTTTTCGAAAAATCTTTTAGTAGGTATGATTATGTGGCATCAACAAAAAAATACATCACCATATTTTATTTCTCATGAAAATTAGTTCAGGTCAACGAAGGTTCACAATTGACGGCCAGTCCCAGAGGCCACTCTTCATTCAGCCTCTATTAACCTTTTTTTTAAATTTTAACATTCAAGTCTATCCAATATTTTGAAACATTAGAAAGCAGTTGCACTTGTTGACCAAGTTCATCGTGTTGCGCGAGTCTGCCGCGCGTGAAATGCATGTTACTATTCTCCCAAAGCGCATTTCTACAATTATCGCAACGACTAATTTCAGAAACTTGTTCGTCGGTTGATTTTATTTTTCGAGAATAATTTCGCTCAACTTCCCGATAATATCCCAACATTGCCTCTTCTACAAATAACAAGTCATACATTAATTTCTTTCAGTAATTTCATGCGTCGACGTCATAGTTTAATTTCAACGTCCTTACCACAAATTTCCATTCTCTCACTGCATCATCAAATTTTTTTATTGCATTTTTCTCAGTTCAGTAGTACGATAAATATTATTAGGGTGGGCCTGAATGTAAGTCTGAAATCTTGTCGAGATAAAGGAAGGGCAGTGCAAAATTCTCCAGGGATCGAAGGGAATAATGGGATTCATTTACCATATTTCTTGGCAAGATACTATATGTCATATCATTAAAGCATTCACAAGTCTACTTAATTTTCATTTTTGAAATATTCCATGTAAAACTACTGTACTTATTCTAAGCGAATCCAGAAACAAAGAATTAGATTTTTATGTTGATTCTTAGTTATGGTAGAAACTTCCATTGCAGTGGAGTCCATGTTGCAAGAACTGTACAAAATGATCATGAAGATTGAATTCTGCGAGGCGTTATGTGTACTGCAGATAAAAATGATAGTGAGAGCATGCATTATTTTAACCCGTATTGTAATACAACAGTATTGGATTCCAAGTAGCACATGCATAGAGTTCCTTTTGAATAACGCACCTGTTGCTGCCGGCCGATGGATGGTGAGAGAGCGTCTGTGCCCGAGCTTCTCCAGGGGGGGCACTTCCGTCCTCCGTACATTATTGTTCGAGTTATTATTCTCTTCTTAAAAGGGACTTCGATATTAGGTTGGGGGAATTGGGAAGATCTCAGAAGCAGGGAAATGTAGTCATTTGATAAGTTGGTCAAAATAAAGCATGGATGTAAACTTGTAAACTTCTTAAAATTTAAAAAGTGGCTTTACCGTTGAATAGAATCGCCGTTTAAAGCGAAAGAGATATATGACATCTGAAGATCTTTATCAGCTTACATCCCGGTCGTAATTTATAAAACGAATTACACATTTTTCTGAATGAAATACGGAAGAGAATAACAACAAAAAAATTGAATAGCTTGGAACTGTTCACATCTGACAACGAACGAGTGACCCTGGTCAGGTATGCAAATTTGGTGAAATGATTTTTGCAAGGACATGAATGACTTATAAAACATATGATAACAGTTCACAAATTTAAAAATTTTGTTTATTGAAAAATGAGATATACTAGTCATTAATCGCCATGTTCAGGCAACATTTAACTGTGAATTTTGACACCTCTTGTTCACATGGACCTCAAACGCAAACATTTTTGAGGCGAGCTATAATCAGAGGCTGAAAAAATTCGACCCACTTTTGAACAAAATATTGATCGTAGTTATCATTATTCCGTAGACACATTTGGAACACTAATGAAATATGTATTAGAACTTGCAAATATTCACATGGTGTACCCTATCGTAGCCACACCTTAATGTTTAGTCAAGAAATGGTGTGTATTGCCGCCAGTCTCTTACTTGTACGAGGCTCACATCGGTTGTGCTAAGTCTTACTAAAACGTGAACGTTAAATGCAAACATAATCTTAACATAATACGCCTTCATACCTTTCCTATCTAACTTTTACTCCACCCCGTCTAAAATTACCACCCCGTCTAAAATTACCATCCCGTCTAAAATTACCACCCCGTCTAAAATTACCACCCAGTCAAAAATTAGCAATCCGACAGCGATATCTGCAGGTGAGCGGCCAACATTATAGATAATTGTAGTTGCCCCGGGGGAAAAGTTGGACTGAGTTAGTCTCCCCAGCGCTCTATAGCCGGGGCTTGAAAGTGAGGCATTTGGGAGGCCTTGGGTGTACAATAAATGCGCTGTGGTCATCCAGCCTTGAAACCTGGGAATTGGAATCGTTGGTATTAGTTCGAGCTCAACGTCAAAGGTCACACTGATGTGTAGCGTTTTTTAGTCAATTCGTGTTTTAATATTCCTCTCCCATGGGAAGAATTACGCTTTGGGGTACCGAACTCTGGTGACCTCTTCACCAGGAGTCAAAAACGCTCCCACTTGCGCTATGGAGCACACAAGCAACCGTTACTCTACTCATATGTGCACTAGTATAGGACAAAGATACTTATTGCCTTTCATTACTATGTTATTGTTATTACGTTGCTTTTTACCTTGTTGCCATGGCTACCATTGCTACAATATTAAAAAGTATTTTTCGTCAAGTATGATCAATTTTTATTTAAATTTTAGACGTTCAGCTTTTTTATTAGTAGAAGATTATCAATTTCTAGGCAGTAATAATGGTTTATTAGGTCAATTTCTTTAAAGTCTAATACTGCTGATTCTTCGCCGGCCGATTCAAATGAGCAGAATTAGCTCGGTTTCCCCCCCCAAAAAAAAAAATGATTGTGGGATGGACGACATTTTTCGTCCCAATAATTTTCCGATTAGGCTTCCACTTTATTAATTTTGTAACAATGTCACCATCAATTTTGTGGGATGTAATAATATGCTCAAAAAGAGAGTTATATGGGGAAGTGATGGGGTAGCCCTTGCTGTCGCCATGCGTCACTCAGCGCTGTGTCACAAAACGCGCCATTGGACGCGGGTAAGTCGGAAAAAAACCTGCGTTCGAGACTTGAAAATGCGATGACGCTTCAGGCATCTTGCCATTGAATGGTAAAGATTATGAATCAAAACTCGTTCAGAGCTGTTTAAATTGATTAAAGATTTATATTTGCAGGTTAATCAAGGATATATTTTTTGATCAAATACCGTGGAAACATGTCAAATTAAATTTTTCAAGATAAGTGTTACGAGCTTTGATGCGAAAAATATATTTTCAGTCAAATCTGAGAGAAATACCTTTCTGAAGACTAGATAAGAAATTGCAGTTTAAAAATGTAATATTTAAAATTAAAAATACCTAACTGAAAATCTCATGTAGATGTAAGGTAAGGTCGCTATTTGCAATCGTATATCTTCGAAGTATAAATATTTTTCGCATACTCTCAGAGTAGTTAGCAGGGATGTTTTGACTTACTTTCATTTCAAACATTTTTGACAACTATTTCGAATACTGTCTTGCTGTGCGCTGCCTCAGGCGTCCTGGAGTTATTGAGGCCCCTCGATTTGCTTGAAATTTACCCCAGATCTGCTGTAACACGCTGTCACTAAACCTGGTGTTCTTTATTACATGACAAAGTGGTCTTGAGCTTATACGTTTTTGTGAACTATCTAGGCCAACGATACCACTACAGTACGCATCGATGAAGTAATATTTATCTATTTAAGACATAATTTTATTTTTGTGGAGCAAAGGATTAGGCATGTAATGCTAGTTTGAACTGAATGCCGTTTACAAAAGAACTTGCGTTGCTGTTGCGGCCGCTAGGTATGAGACGACTTTCTACGGCGGAGAATATTTTGGAAAATCCAAAATCCAAGAGTTAAGGCAACCATACTGCTACCTCAGACGCTTTTGCTCCCAACTATCCATTCAATTTCTAGAGTTGCAGACTTGGGAGAAGTCGTTTTCCATGCAGAAAGTTCCCTGCCTCCACTGCCAGTTAATCAGAAAGTTAGATCCATATATCTCTTGGAGAAATTCAGCCGTAACTTCTGATGGAAAGAAGAAAAGAAAAAATGGCAAGCGAGCCGCACGGGCGCCATTTTTCATAGCAAGGACGCTGCTATTGTTGGCCCGCTCCGGCCCGCAGCTGCGGACTGTACGCTAATGGACGCAATCCGCGCGCTGGTACCGACCAAACTAATTGATTTTCTCGAGAGCCTTCGCCCGAATCCGAACACTTTCTTGCCATCTTGAATCTTGAAAATTTGATTGGGCCGTAAGTCGCTTTTAAAGAAAAATTTACGACACGCTCATTGTAATGCATATGACGAGCGCCACGAATTCGTAAAATTTTGTCTCCAAGAACTTGAGAAAACTTGTAGCCGTTGACAAGGCGACCGGAGTCTCACCTTTCACGGGCCGCCAAGATTTCCACGTTGACAGGCTTTCAAACAGCGCAAAATTTATAGGTCCCACTTTTTGCCTCAGAGCGGACTTTCGTTCCAGGTAGGCTAATATTCAGACTTGGAGACTCAAACGCAGCACTTTTGGAAACGAAGTATATTTTGTACCCAGGGCTGTCGAGAGTCTGAAGTGAATAATGAGGTTCTAAGTGCGTCCTAGAATGCAATGCACGTCATTATTCTAGTAAAGAAGGCCCTTCATTGTTTTTCTCGGACTGAAAGTTGTTAAATTCTCCAACGTTTGTCCTTTAGAATGTTCTGATCGCTGGTTGGAATTTAGATAAGCTCTGAAGAATTCTAGACACGGGGACTGCCACTCCCAAAGCCTGCGGTTTTCTCGGCGACCTCAAGAAACAAGGGACTTGCGTCGCACTCATCTCACAAGACTCGTGTCGTTGCACTTGCTTTTGAGCTGCATTTCCATTGTTATTTACAGCAGAATTTGACAAGAATCCGCAAAGAATGAGACCACAGTAAATAAAAGCGATCAAAAGTTCTTTCAATAGCTCGCATGAATCGTTGACATCATTACTAGAAGTTTTAAAGTTGTTTTTATAAACTTGAATTTGGCATTTGCTTTGATATACTTCTACTTCCCGTTCATTTCGCTCCAAGTTTACTATGAAAAGCATGCGAGACTTTGGCTGGACCGTAATCAGTGTGGATGTTGCACGCACTAATTTTGACTTATAATTGGAGTAGGTAAGGATTTAAACCCTCGTGCATTGGAATGATGACTAGCGAGTTCACACGCCTCACATGCCTCAGTTCCGCTGTTCGTGGCCGTAAGTGACTGAGTGTTCTGGAAATTAATCCTTATAAAATTACAGTCGAAGTGAGATGTGAGTGTCGTGAAACATGCACTTCTTACGCTCATCTCCAAAGTCAAGAGAATTGTTAAACAAGACCAACATGCTCATGTACTCGAACATATTTTAGAATATGTAGAGCCGAGAATCTTACATTCTGGTCCTAGGTTTTGAAGAGACTTTCATGTCTAGATTAGACCGCTTTCGCTAACTTTCGTGACGCAACATGGTGTATAATAATTTTTTTTCAGCATCCATAATCGAGAAAGGAGGTTGGCTTTTAGATCTAAGTCTCACGATGACTAATTAAAGTTAATAATTCACAGCACCGTCGGAATTCTCCCCCTTAGTTTCGATTTCTTAAGCACGTTATTGTAATCCTGCGAACGCATTATACTAAACAAAACATTTCTTTCGTACCATTCTGTCCATTTTAATTTTGACGCGCCTGGTCAACCGAAGCTTCCCTTTGGGCTCCATGGTGCAGTGGTGAACGTGATGGCCTC
>VOMN01083304.1:0-16314 GCA_014899125.1 Orchestia grillus | reverse complement strand
ACTGCCTAGAAATACAGGGTAAATATGTTGTACATAACATTTGACTCAAACATAACAAACCATTCACAACTTTCGATACGAATGACTCAAAGCGCTACCTAAAACAATCAAGCTCAGTGCTACCGAATCGGTTTCACCAAGTTAAATCTGGCAACTTCAACGCAACGATATTAGGACTGTTAAGACTGTGCTTAGTATATTAACAGCGTTATGTAGTCGTTCAATGATCCGAGGGCTATGGCCTCTTGAGCAGTTGAGCCTTAGCTCTAGTTGGGTCCTAGAGACAGCAAAAACAAAGTAACTGAAGATTTCTATTTACATGGGATTCATCCCCATTCAATTTTATTTCTCATGAATCTATCACTATCGATTTCGCTATTTAACATGGAATTCTAATATTAAGAGTTATGATATAATGTTCACATAGAATTTGGTCACGTAAAGTTAATAACTCCGTTGCACTGGGACTTTTCCCTGGGATTTTTCAACAAATTGAGTAATGTTTTTTGACCAATTTTACCGTCTGTATCCGTTTACATTGTCCATCGGCAATATCAGAGTGTGAAGTTAGAATTTTACAATAAAAAAGATGTCTACTGTTCTATCAGTATATTTACCTGAGTCTGCGTAGTTATTCATTTGAGCGGGGAAAATGTAGTGGAAAAGCAACGCTGTTATTTGAACAGCGACATTAATACCTTCATGTATAAGAACTTCAACATATTGCGGATATATATTGTACATATTCAAGACATTTCGATTTTATATTACATTACTTTTGAGAACATGCAGAATCGAACTTTCGTATATGCCTTACTCGACTGGAAACGAAGTTTCAATCAAAGATAAGCTGTTATCTCATCAATCTATTTCGAACGAAAATCCGTTTGTTGCAGCTGACGTACCAAATAATTAGCCCTGCGTGGGTGATTTCAGTACAGTATAGCCTCGTCCTTGACCGCATTCGACACACCCAAAAAAATAACCTGTTAACCTTGGCGGTGACAACAAAGTGTTTGATTTGGAAAGTTTAATTAATTCTGCGGGATCAAATAAAAAAATACGACAGTATAAAAACACCCGAGCAACATGACCTTCATAACACAACGAACGCAATACGTGAAATGGGAAGGACGCACCAATCGCGTGGGCAATATTTTAGAGTTTCAGCCACATCTTACTGTAGAAAATATTGTAAGAATGTTAATGTTGCTCGTGAATATTATATTCAAGATAAATTTTATAATACAAGGCTTTTGCCTCAGCTCCTTAAATGTTCGTATTTAATTAAAGCTCAAAATCTTTTTCAATTCATCCCTAAACTGGATATCTCCCTCAATAACATACAAGACGTTAAAATTCTGAAAATAGTACAAATCACATGAGCTTTTCTGGACAATTTGGCGAGCGTTTCAGAGAACAATTATTGCTAAATTTGATCGCATATATATTATGGATTGTGTAAAATGAGGCCAGAATTTGTGAATATATAAATGTTACCTTTCATTAAACACAAATTGAAACCTGAGAGCCACACTTGTGCAGCGGGCTTGCTCCGATAATTTGAGAGAAAGCTGAATGCAGTAGTTTCAGTTTATAAATTCTACAAGCGTGTGGACAGGATTGAAGATGTTCGCGATCCGTCTCGCCCGTCAAAATTTGCCACGGTGTTTTGGAGGAAGAATCCCTGTCAACTGTGTCATAAACAAAGCGAAAAGAACCCAGAACGAGAAAAGATACATTTCAGGACCATTTACTGATACTTAGTGTTCAGAATCTGGGCTCACAGAAGTACAAGTGAATTTGTATTGTAATAAAAAGTGCATGCTGTGTGAATACCTAACAAATATATAAAGCTTAACACGAGTTTATCAGGTACAGATATATAATTACTCAGAGTGAAGGACAAAATACAGTGAGGGATAATAGAACAAATAAGTACAGAATAACATATTTTAATGAAGGGAACAAGGAAAAAGCATTAGTACTAGAAAAGTGGACCGATTTGAAGGTCGAGGAAATAATCAGTTCCACGAATGTGCTTTGATGTAAGCCAGTCCGCTAAGAATGAGCCGCATATTCTATATTCAATAAGCTCTTGAAAATTCTCATATCACAATGTTCAATGTCTTCTGTGATCAGTCGTACTGCATTGTCCGTGCTGTGACGAAGGACAGGGAAGAAATGAGGGATGGGCGAGAATTTTTTTCACATTATAGTGGAACGCTAAATATAATAGATTTCTGGACCCCAGAGTATTGCAATAAAGCTCATGGTATACATACTCTGTATTAATACTCATAGTATATTTTTCCCTTATGTCACTGACTTAAAAAGCATGTATTCTCCAAGATAAAGTTCATACAAACTAGATTGTTTCCACAAAATTCTTACTGATTTGAAACGTGTAATTTATGCAAAGTTATGAATTATAATGACACTCTAAGATTGGCTAATAAAATCTATTTGCTTACATATCGAGAAACGTGAATCCTGTTTTTAGTACGTCTAATCTCATTTTAAAACACAATTAAAAACTAAATACGTTTTAGATTTGTGTTATTCTTACAATTCTCAGTGTAATATCAAATTTCATTCATTACTTCTTATCATCTCTTGTCTAACATTCCAAGATTACATCCCAACATGTCCACAAATTTCCCAAGTCTGTTAGTAAAACTGTGGATTCTTTAGGAAATTCCTACCTACTTCAAAGTTACATTACGAGATAGCACATGTTTCATCAGGAGCGAAATAGAAATAGTAGTAGTTTAAGATTTCAAAATTTATGATATTTTTAAATGCAATTAAACTTGTAAAAGGGAATTTTTAAATTGTTAAATTGTAGGAATAAAATATTGCTTCGCACAAGTTCATAAAATCTTGGTAGAGGGCTTAAACGTAATGCAGGGTGGCCTAGATATAATTGATCCTTTTAATTTGGTAATAAACTAAACTAAAGTCGCTAAGATGGTGAAACTTATTTCATTTGAAAAGAATTTTTTCATGGTTTATTAACACTATGTTTTGAATACAGTGTCCTTTATAGATGGCCAAAGTTGTTTTGACCCATTAGAGCTCTTTTATTTGTCTTTGTAAATCGTAAGGATCGGGGTTTAACATTAACATTACTAGTATTCGTAAATTTTCGATGTCAAGATTTAACAGTGTTGTAGAAGGACTTGTTACCTAAAATGGATTCGGTAATCACGCTGATTTTCTGTAAGTGGCGTTTTCCTTGTACGTATACGCTTCCACATTTTTTGGTCTTTCTTCTTTCCTGTAGCGAAACATTGCAAAAAATTGAGGGTTTGATACCGGAACGAAAGTAGCTTCTAGTTGATGAGCAAATAGGATATTAAAATAAATGATATAATGAAAAATTTTTGCTTTCGTCCTAGCTTAGACAGTTTTTGTTTTATTAGCAAACTACGTATGGGCCATCCTGTACATATGAGCATTTCCTCAAGTTCAACGAATCCTATTGTACTGGTTTTGAGCGAATTGCTTTCTATCATGATCTGGATATTGATTTTCTTTAAGCTCCAGGTCAATACTAGGTTACCTAATTAAAACTATGTATAAGATCTGCTGATTCACACCTTATAACGATAACATCATCAAGCGTACGTAGAGATTAGTTCTGACTGCCATGATCACATTCGGATTGAGATAGGCCATCAGAAAATAACTAGAATTGGAATTTCTCCTTCCCAACACGGAATGTTTGTGTCATGCATAGGGCGTACTCAACACTTGGATGATCGATCGAGCCTTTATTGTAGATGTGGAACCCGTGATTCCTTGTACTTGCTGCAGTCGTTAGCCCCAGCGACCGACGCTGAGTAGTGTAATGATGTGTGTAGGACAAACAGCAAAAGGTCTGATGATATCTAATTAATAACAACTCCCATATGACGTATCATTTTAACATGTATATTCATGCCAAGCATTGGGGTACTTGCGCTATTTAACTGTCCTTAAAAAAGTATGGAAAATTATAGACTAGAAGTGACGTGATCGTAATGGTGTCCACTTTCACCATGCCGAAGCCGTCAAAACGAATCCCTACGCTTGATCGGGACGGCTGCGACTTCCTAGCTTACGGCCGCTTTACGTTCGTCCAAAATGATTGGTTGGTTTACGTACACTGTCGATTTAAAGTAGTCCCTCAAAAAAAAATCACGCATACGAGATTTGGGCGACGGGTTGGCGAGGCAATGATGCCATCAGGAGAAATTATGCGAACAGAGAGCTGTACACTCCAATGTACGTATAATGGCGTCCAAAATTAGAACATAAAAAGTAGAACAGTGAAATCGTCAAAAATAGGGACTTAGTTTTTCGGAAACTATTAATGAATATAAAAATACGTTAGTGGCATTCATTACGTTTATGATGCTTAAATTACTTGAAATAGTATCAAAAAGCTAGCAAGCATTTTCTTATAATTAGGTGACCAAACTTAAGGAAAAAGAAAAAAAATATGTTTGACAGCAATCGATTACTTCGATTTATAGATAACCGATGATTAATGTAAAGAAGATGAAAACTTTTTATCATCAGTTTGTAATTTCTAAACATGCCGACATGAATTAAAGTTAATACTGTTGTTAAATCTGGAACTGTGAGACAATAAAGAAAATTTATAGAATTGAACATATTGTTGGCAAGCTCCGTTAATCCGTTTTCTCCTATCGTACTATGTATGATAAAGTTCCTCTAAACGTGTCTGAATCAAACAGAATGAGTATGGAATATGTTCCGTTTGTGTTAATAGCGAGTAAACAATATCTTCTCTCAGTTACATTTGTGCTTTCAACAAGGGAGACGGAGTATTAGATATTATTTTATAAATAAATAGAAATAAATTGTTGTAAAATTACTTTTTAAGTTAGGTACCATAAATAACTCAAGAAAGAAAGGGCTAAACGTGTTTTGTGCCGAAATTTGAAATTACCGGAAGAAACTGGCACGCTAACTAATACGAAAAAGTCGGCTATACCAAGGAAAACTACGGGCAATGAAGACATGGTTATTCAACGATACAAGATCTTTGTACGACCGCGGGTAAGGTTTCTTAAGAAATTAATGGTGGAATAAATGTTTCATAGTGAACTGCGTCTATGCGTTTGCATGAAATATGCATTCATACAAATCTCCTCAAAAGAAGTTACTGCTAAGTGAAGAGACCAAGGCCAGAAGATCAGTGCTTGCGAATGAGCACAGTATTAGTCAAAAGAAACTTGGGAGAAAGTATTATTAAGAGATTAATTTAAATTTTATACACTTGATAATGATAAAAGACACTTCGGCAGCAGAAGAGTTGGCGAAACGTAAATTTCAACATGTATCAAGAAGGCTGATTAGTTCATGGGGGAGGGAAGTGAGGCAGTACGACATTTTTCGGTATGATTCCAAGGAAGGGTTCGTCACTTCTTGTTTGTTTAAATACCAAAGTCAATGCTGCTGTCTATAAGAATTTATTAGAACTGTTTTTTTCGCCGATGTTGCATATTTCAGAGATTGACAATCCTATTTGCACACAGGATAATGCGTCATGCCAAAAGACGAAGCTAGTTATGGATAGTGTTCGGAATACGGTGAATCATTTCCGATAATTATCGGTAGTTATCTGTATGTAATAGAACGAGAATTACTGGTAGTTGCTGGTAATTCCGGTAATAATTTTAAAATGCTCAAAAAATCCGAATTCCTCAAAATAGCTGCTAATACTGAGGAAGGATACAAGCCTCGTCATGATGCAAAGTATTTCTCGTCACGATGCGAAGTATTTCTCGTATTGATGCAAAGTATTTCTCGTCATGATGCAAAGTATTTCTCGTCATGATGCAAAGTATTTCAGCGTCACGGGCGTTCTCCTGAACGTTTTGAAGTTGCATTCGAATACGGTCAGTTAATATAGGTTGCTGTATCAAACATTGTCAAGCTCTTTGAGCATCTTTTTTAAATCACTAAACAAAAATATTCAATAAATGCTGATGCAGTTATCATATAACTTAAAAAAACTTCAAGCCATTTACATCTACTGGTGTCTCTCGCTGGTTGCAGAAGTTCCTGTACAGGTAACTCAGTAAAGTGATATCTTCACTTTCGACACAGAAATTGTATGATAAACTTCTAAGAGTTAATATTTCTGGGTTATAGGTACCTTTTATCTCACCTGGTTTCATATATGGAAGTTGACTTCCAAACTCAATTAGAATTGTTGCAGCCGTCGAATTGTACGGCGTTGTCAATTTTAACTCAAGATCCATGTATTCTAGCTGAGAGGTAGCATTTTTTATGGTAACATTTTTTGAATTTTTCAGGAAAACATTCAGTGAAACGAAAAAACAATAAAAACAGGCTATAAAAGCGACATGCTTGTATTATAAATATATTTACACCGTTATTGCCACTTACATGACTTTAACCACGAAAATGAAAACGAAGATAACAACGGGAAGAAGTAAACGTAGACTTAAAAGTTGTTCATTATAAATATGTCATACACTAGTTTAAATTTAGTTTATAGTACGTTACTTTAATTTTTTTTAATTTAAAATAAAATTTAACTCCCATTTCTAAATCGTTAACACATATCAGTGTAAAATTAGTGAGAACACAAACTATAACTTTAGTAAAGATTTCTGAAATTTATTGAGGTTAAAGTTGTGTTTCCCCAGGGATGTCATAAGCTTATATTCATTCTACATTTTGACTTTTGCGCCTGACTTCCAGTTGGCACACGCAGTAGTCTTCAAGTCAAGGAAAACACAAAATTGCCACGTTCTACTTCTTGACTTTTGCACCTGACTTCCAGTTGGCACACGCAGTAGTCTTCAAGTCAAGGAAAACACAAAATTGCCACGTTCTACTTCTTGACTTTAGTGCCTGACTTCCAGTTGGCGCACGCAGTAGTCTTCGAGGTCAAGGAAAACACAAAATTGCCACATTCTATTGCCGTGTCTGGCACGCTGAGTGATCAGCTGCCCTCTGATAATTATGAGGTCACCAAGAAACGTACGAGAAATTTTTAGCTCAGGATATCCCTCTGGCAGACGTACGTGTGACCTACGAACTGGAGATACCCACGCCCGATTCTTTACAATAACTTATAATCATTTTTTGGCAAATTTTAAGGGAGATCTAGCCTTACAGGACGCTGAGAACTAGGTTTCCTTGCAAAAACCATCGTATAATCCCTTAAAAAGGAAAAAACGTATGCAAAAACTCGAAACACCTTCAAAGCTAGAATTGTTAAACAAAATAAGGGGAACAGTGAAGACTTTACTGACAAGTATTTGAGTGAGCCAATACGCTTCGAATATCCGCTCTAATTAAGAATTGATCGTTTGTCTTAATTGTAGCTTTGTTGAGATATTAAAATACAATCTTTTCAATCTCCACAATTTGACCAATGCCTGCTCCTTATTTAAGCACTTTACTTAGTTATGCAGGGTGGGAGAATGAAGTGGAGACTATTTTCTAACTGCCTTTTAATTTATATTTATAATAATGTTCACCCTTTTATTTGCAGATGATTCATATGTCTATATATCTAATATTTAACAAATTCAGATTAACTTCAATTATATGTTCCGAAATGTCCAAACACGTAAAAATATAAGAATAAATGAGTGTATTGAAAACCAGTACACGAGTGGAAAGGCAACTTCGAAAATTTTCAAATTAAAAAAAGTGGTAGCTGCCTTTCAAGAATCAGGAGTATTCCCATGAGACCAGAAAGAACAAAAAAAAAACATCAAGAGTACCAGAAAAATGTTGCGAATAAATCCTCGGAGTGCCAGAGACTTGGCCAATGTGAGCCATTCCTCTAAGCTAAGACTGCTCAAAAATGACCTCGGAGTAATTGCGTATCAGATCACCAAAAGACAACTTCTTTCTGAAGCAACAAACAGGAAATGACTCCAAAGAGCAAAGTTGCTTCCGCAAAAACTCACTGATGGCACACAGCCCCAAGTTCCCTGGTCCGATGAAAAATTATTCTTCGTTCAGGCCGTCTCTAAGTCTTAAAATGATCGAGCATGCGGAGAGCACAAAGAATCAGTCACTGTTGAATGCAGAACATCATTTAGAAGTTAAAAACAAGCTTTGGTTTTAGTCCCGGTGGGTGGCACATCCAATGATCAGAAAACTCATTTAAATTTCATTGAAGAGGGAATTAAGATTAACCAAGACGGTAACCTCAACATGTTGGTAGGCAACATTGTACCTTGGGTGACTACTACGACAGGAAAACCTGGTGTTATATTTCAACATGATGGAGCCACCTCTAACACTGCCTAAAGGGTTCATTTTTGGTGCAGGGACAATTATGAGGGGTCTGTGTCCATGGAACTCTGGCGTCCTTGCTCACCAGAGTTGAATACGATGGACTTCGGAGTCTGGTCAGTTTTGGAGCATAAGGCCTGCAATACATCCCATACAAGTTTAAATGCTCTAGAGTAAATATTGAAACAGGCTTGGGATGAAATACCAGCAGGAACCTTGTGTGCCTCATGCGAGCGAGTTATTCCTCTTCTGCGACGCATCATCAGAGCAAAAGGAGATTACATTGAATAAACTTGACGTAAGATGAAGGAGCATTAAATTAGCTACCTTTCGGCATACTACATTACAAAATCATCTTTTGTATATCAGATTTAAATTAACATTTAGCAGTTTAAACTTCGTTGTTTGACCCTGTATGCAGAATTCAGAGTCTGGATGAATTTTAAATTATTTTCAAGCAAATTCAACGAGGGATTATGTAGGGAAATTTTTTTTCAAAAATGAAGTACTACACGTCGAGTAGCTATAGTTCATTTGTTTTCAGCACTCAATACCTTAGCAGTTTTCTACAAGAAACGTTCAATATTCATATGGAATAGCTTGAAAAAGTATTGATGTCTCAAAAGTGTCAAATAGGAGAGTACTTAAGAGTTTGGAAAAAACATAGACCGTGTCTTAACTTATCGTGGTTACGTAAATAAATCATCGATAAAATATAATTATACTTCGACGTATATACATATACACGACGTTTGGACATTCCTCCTAATTGAAGATTTACATACTACGCGACGGCCACCCTGGGAAACGTGTTTGAAACGAATTTTCTATTTTTTAAATACTTCCAGAGCTGATGTACTTCGTGACCACGAATACAAGGAGTATTCGTGGTCACGAAGTACATCAGCTCTGGAAGTATGAAGTTGCATCCTTTCTGGTAGGGAGGTTTTATGAGATTACTAGACCACACGTGACCCGTTGGGTCAAATAAAATTGATCAAAATCAAACCGTATCCAGAAATATATATTATGCAGTAAAGTCGGTATCCACAATACAGGATTAAACGAAGAGTATAAATTTCGAATATCTCAGAGCCGACAGATAAACGATTCTGCCCTCTTTCCCATTCCCGTATCCACTTCACTAACTTGCCCGACTTAAATTCCTTTCTTTTACATAACATAAGTGTGTATTTTCTCTTCAGTGCACGACTTCAAACAAGCAAACAAACAAGACGACCAGAGTTTTAGTATTATACATTAACAATTTGCTTCCGAAGTGGGTCGTATATGGTGCACGCGATCATCTAACTTAACCTGATGTAACCAAGCACGATCATGTATGAATACAAATTTCCAAGTTTTCGTCAAATTTGTGTTCATCATTCGAATAAGCTAGTTCTGATTGAAAATAAAGTTAATAGGATAACCAAATTTGAGAAAACAAAATCCTTAATTTATATATTCACAACGGAGATATTCAAGGACAGGAAGTATTTCCTGTAAGAATATCGCAGTCAACGCGTTAAGATAGTGGGATTTACATAATTAGCACGTTCTTTGTCAGATATTGGTATCACTGATACATGCCAAGGTTCAGTGAACAGATGATGTTGCTAATTTTTCTAGAACTTGAGCTAAAGTTAAGTCGTGGCTTGTACACGTTCTATTGTTTGACTTTCCTGCGCAAACATGTTTCTGACAGTAAATACATATCAATATTCTGAAGATATTTTATCCAAATACAGGGTGGCGCATAAGTAACGTACCCTTTCATGAAATTGTGTCCTAAACATTTGTTAACGTATCAGTGCTACCAATATCGGTGACGGTAGTAAGGTACCGTCACCGATATTGGTAGCACGATACGTTAACAAATGTTTGGGACACAATTTCATGAAAGGGTACCTTACTTTTGCGCCGCCCTGTATGTATCATTTATTGAAAAGCGTTCTACGAAGAATATGGTAAAAAGGATAAAATAAAACAAATAGTTTTTTAATCATAATATTTCCATTTTTGGGTTCCGTTTTCTTGGGACTCCTTGAAACTACATACAACGGGGAATTTAGCGTTGTAGCATTTTATTCGACATTCGGACATTTTGGCTCCATTGTTAAAATTATGTGAGAATATCGACAATAACAGGAAATAATTTTCTATGCCGCTAGGAAGTTTTTGCTAGTGAAGGCTGGAGGTCATCCAGAGCCTGAGACACCAGAGTCCGCTACAGACGCTCTCACAAACTCTACACCTCACCTCACAAATGAAGTCGATGGCCGCAAGTCACTCAACACTCACTCGAGAGACAGCCGCAGTAACACTGACGATGATAACATTCTCCTATCTCCAGTATCTATCACTAATCTCCGACTACTCTGCCCAGCGTTCGGAGTAGGTTTGGACGAATGTAAAACTATTTTAAAGGTGAAGGTTTCACCGACTATGGCATGTACACACCTAATCTATTTGCAATAACAATCAATTAGTACTTTTTATTTCGGAACTTGGCACCATCATTGAAGGAAAAAGTTCGCCACCCTGAAATGCGTTGCTCTGAGCGTCATTCAACCAGGAGGGTATCTGGAGATATCAGGATTTTTGGCACTGCTAATAAAATATATCATTAGTAACAGCATTATGAAGAAAAACTATATGTTCACTATGATGTACTGGTCTCTATGTTAGTAAGTTTGCACGTCGTATGCAACGAAAAATTCCATACTACAAAATTATGCCTAGCGTTAATGAGACATGCAGTTTATGTGATGGGCTTCACTTATACTTTAGGCACAAACTGTAACCAGGGAAAATGGAGGCATTTCTTTTTACTGGCGGACAAGGTTGTGACTTACTGCTAGCGAAACAGAGACACGAAACTTCGTATTTCGAGAAGACGACACACGATACTCGACATATGACGTATTCTTTCCACACAATGTTGAGTTACGTAAATTTTTTGAGTTTTAAGTATTCAAAATGTGTGTACCTGCGTCAAGAGCACGTAGTTTGAATACTGGGAGCTAAAAATTTGGAATACAAACAAAACGTTGCTTAAAATAAGTACGTCATACGTCGAGGATAATCGCTACAGTCATGACGTAAATGCGTGATCTGCAGTGCGGTGTGTTTGATTGTACAATTTTTTTAATGAAAAATTTAGATAACATTATATTTTTTTATTTTATACCATGCTATATTCTAAATTTGTGTCATCCAGAGAATAATTCATTCTAATAACAGTGATTGTTTAGCGAAATAATTTTACTCATTATTATCTTGTCCTTTAAAGTTTGCGAAATTTTAGTATTTCAATTGTTTCGTTAGGTTATGCATATTCCCTATAAATCCTAAAAATGGAGAAGAAATTTGCTTTTACTGAAGATCGTGTAAAATTGCTTCCGTGCTTGGAACTGGCATTTCAACACTAGAAATATACACAAAGGTACGTCGTGATCACCGTACTATCAAATTATTTATGTTTTCTCGTAAAAGATGCAGAAAGACACCAGAAAGAGCGCCATTACGAAAATTATTTGCAAGGGATATTCGTAAAATAAAGATAGAAACTTCCAAAACTCCTCATTCTACCAACAAGAATATTTTTGAAGTTTCTAGTGCACCAAAAGTTGGTAAAACCACCAGGCGTGGGAACCCCAATACCCTTGCCAAAGTGAGGAGTTCAGTCAAGAGGCCTTCATTGAGCGAAGCACACAGAACCAAAAGGGTTGAATGAACACAGAATTATATGGAAGTCAGTATCAGCAATGTAATGTTCACTGATGAGACTCGTGCAATGCTCGATGGACCTGATGGGTGGTTATCTGGTTGGTTATGAATGGCCTTTCGGCAAGAGTGCGCATTGGTCGACAAGATAGTGAAAGAATCATGTTTTGGGCAGGTATCCAAGCAGATGTGTCAATTGGCTGCTACAAACTGCTTAAAAGATTGAAACTTCATTCAAATTCATATTGTAAGCTCTTGCAGGACGCCTTTCTTCCATGGTTTGTTGATCAATCAATTAAGAAAAGATGGTCTTTGATATTTCGACAAGATAATGCACATGTGCACAGATCAAAAAACACAACCAAATGGCCGACAAACCATGGGTTCAGAGGGCACTATTTTATGGTGTGGACTTCAAACAGTCCCGATTTTAATCCAATGGAAAATTTATGGTCCATTGTCCAGAGAAGGATTTAGGCTGACGACAAGCAATACGTAAGCTTAGAAGTCCTGTGGGAAGCAATTGAAGCATCTGAGAGCACAATTGGCATCATCAGTTGACTGACGTCTCATTAATGTAATAAAGAATGAAGGAAACCATGATTGCTCTTAGCCTATAGCAAAAATTGTAATTGTTTTGTCATTCGATTATACCGTCGTGTGCAGTATTTGAGTATAAAAAATATAGTAAAATCAGTAAAATTCACTTTGTGCGAATAAATTTCCATAATCTTCTCGTATTGAGTTTAAAACTCTATAACTCTAGTTACATAATTAAAGAAGTTGTTAAATTTCAAAACCCCTCAATAACAAAACCCCTCACTGACCACCATCACTACCATAACCCACAGCATATCTGAAAAGATGGAAAGTATACCGAGAAAATACTGTCACATTTAGTCATCAATTTTTATGCATAGGCATAAGAACTTTCATTATCACAGAAGAAATATTGAACAATAATTTCAAAATTTTAACATCCATATCTACCTATGATTTAATAACATTAGAAAGCATTTCGATTCACCAACACAGACCTCTCTTGAACGGCAGGACTTGTTGAGCCCCGCTCGAAATATTAACTTAGTTTCCGTAATATTTGCTCTCTATAATGGGTTCGGTTTTTATTTTTTGTGTCGTATTTTAAGAATATTGCATTCCAATTGTATGTAAATATGTGTGTGTATATTCTTATTTTTCTTTTTCTCAGGCATTGATGATGAGTGTAGCTATCACTCGAAAGCTCTATTTTTAGTAAAGGATTTTATTGGAACTTAATGTTTCTACCAGCCTTTATAATTTAGTTTATCTTAAAATTACGTGTGGACGTCGCAATGAAACTTGGGATTGTGAGAATTAATTCCTAAGCACGAAAAGTTAAGTATTAACTCAAAATATATCGTTAAGTATTAACTCAAAAATAAATCGTTATGACCGGAGTGATTTTTAGGCATACCTTTTAATACAATAATTACAGTGCAAAGATGGCGTATTGCAGCCTAGATCCTTTTATTCAACAGATAGATTGCCAAATGAGAACAAAAAGCTGAACCTATTTCGAAGTCTGCAGAGTGCAGAGTGACTATAATCTAAAGTAGAGTTGTTGTACGACTAAACTTCTAAGGATATCTGCCCACTAGTGTTTGTAAGCCGTATATTAAAGGTGAAATATTAGTAAACGAATGTACTGTGGAAACTTTGGCTGTTAGCAAGAAATGGTTGTTTATTCCAATAGTAAAGTAAATGACAGACGTGACACATGATATGGTAAATCTCTTCGCAATAACCGAGATAGAACGCAGTGCATCAGTCAAAAATACAAATCATATAAGTAGTGCAAACTTTATTTTCTAATTTGGTAGTTGAGTATCCTCGCGCTCTGCAATGTGAGGGATATTTATAATCGACAAAGTTTAAATTATTTTACAAATTTGTGGAATAATTTGTCATACAGGTGCAAATCGAAAGTAACATTAAAAGGCCTTAAATCAGATACATAAACCTGAGAATATTACTAAAGATACAGAATGAAATATCGATGACTTAGAGTGGAGCTGTAGTGCAGGAGATCACAATAGTTTCTCATACCATGATTCTTACGAACTACTGTGAAAATTTGAACAGCTTAATCATGATTCTTGTAACAGAGGATGAAAAAGAGTTAATCGCAAATGATGGCACATATGCGTGTAAAAAATTTGTACTTCACTATGTTTAAACACAATGAGTTATCGATATTTTAAAATAGGGGTGTATTGTATCAAATCTTTAAAGGTTTCATGCGTGCTAGCTCTTGGAAGTTGTTAGATGCTCCAGAAAACGAAACTCGTATTCTGAGGCAGCGGTCGTAGCCCGTAGTAAAAGTTCTATTCATGATCACAACGCAAACATCGTAGGGTGAAGGACGCCAAGGCAAATTTTGAGACTAAAATTAGAGACATATACATGTTCGAACACACATGCATACATTGATATGTATATGTGTATGCTATTGCTGAGACTAAACATGACGAGACACTTTATCCTTGAAATCGTTGTGACCGGAGATTTTTTAGATACTGAGGGAGATTGTTCCACAGCGAGGCACCTGAGATTGACAGAGCTTTTCGCCCTATGTCGGATGAGAAGTTGTAGTAAACCGTTCATATTTGGCGCTTCAGGATTCTCTGCCTATCTCGCACTGAAAACATATATCTTTACAAAGCTCAAGAGTTGCAGAAGTCCAAAATTTCTCAACTAGGCAAAGAATATAAAAAATTTCAGCATTTTCAGGTCTAAGATGAGGGACTGTCATTTGAAAAGAGGAAGTACGCAGCATGCTGGTTTCACACCTTAAAGAAGAGGTCGAGTATTTATCCAGTCATCTCTTCATGATTCCGGTGTCCCTCACCTGGGCCGAGCCACCGGGGTTTCAGCTGCCCGCCCTGTTACGGCCGAGCGCCTTACTCAAGCTGACACCCCTATCATGCAGCAACGTGGGGCACTCGGCCGTGATCCCTCTATACTTTGAAAAGCAGGCTACACATTTCTGAGTATCTCTTAGAGTGCACAGTGTCGAATATCTTGTTTGGACATTCAGCAATCATTTCAACCAGCCGTTGTTCATAGTCATTTCCTCGGAGGTTCGGGGCAGACAGGGACCTCGCATAGTCGTTGCTTGGGCGTTCAGCAAGGAAGTGTTGTACCGTTAAAGAGACAAGACAGTCCATACAGAAGGGTTCAGGGCGATGTTCCATTAGGTAGCCATGTGTGAGTAGCGTCCGATTCTCAAACGGCACAGCACTACTCCATTCATCAGTTACGACAGCTAGAAGAGGACCAGGCACGGACTCTCAGTTTCACCTGTCGTATTTTATTATTTCAAACCGCATTTTATTTCTCTTGTCAAGCGGTGGTAATGAGCGTTCTTATGGGGCAGATCTCTGCTGGGCATGTCGATGTTGTCAGGAGCTCCGTCCAAGGCTGCTATCTCCCTGGCAGCGCTGTCCGCCCGCTCGTTGCTCTCCTCTTCCACGTGCGCCGGCACCCAGCAGAAGCGCCCACTCTTTCCTACTCTAGAAAACCGCACCATGCAGAAGTCTCAAAATGTCCGTCACTATTGGGAGGAGACTATCATATTTTTGAATGGCTTTCAAAGCGCTTCTCGAGTAGCAAAAGATTGTGTAGGTTGCCAACTCAAAATCTGCAACCAGGGTTAAAGCGCTGACAATAGCGCTGAGCTCGGCTGAGAAAACCGTTGTTTCCCCTACAAGCCTCCTGGAGTACACGTTGGCTCCGGTCACGGTGGCACAGCTCACCTCATCACCGTTGTCGCGTCCAAGGGGAAGGAAACTCGTGGCTGTATCCCTTGGATGCTTTATTGTTGTACGTGCTGAAGAATAAGGTAGATTTCAGCGCCAAAAATAAGATGGTATGACTAGCTAAACATGTTAATGTAAAATCACGCCTTCCACATCAAGTCCCCGCAGGGAGGTATGCTTACAGGCAAGAAAAGAACGTGTTCAAGCTTATCTAAAATAAAGATCCCTAGATGGGCAAATTCAACGCCAACAGAAATGAGGCAAGTTATGCCCCAAGGGAGCCAACTTACAACAATGCTCTATCTCACTGGAACATCGTGCATTGGTAAGACAGATATTTAAACACTAAATAAGGCTTCTAATAGTGCTCGTTCATTCCCAGACTCCACAAATTAGGAAAGAAAAAGAAAGAAAGAAATATAGTTTATTCCAAACTCGGTCACAACTATATACCTTTTGGTTTTTCAGTTAGTAAAATTACAGCCTTAAA